>QLOH01000102.1:1800000-1985708 GCA_026901365.1 Sesbania bispinosa
TTTTTCTCCTTCTCAAACCTAATTCCTCTCCATGAAAACCTTATTCTAACTTAGTTCTTCTCATCCAAACCCTTCTCCACTCTAATTCATGATAAATCAATTCCCTAATTTCTTGTCTGAAATCACACTTAACCGCCGAGTTCTCACCCTACTTCTAACTTCCCTCTCTTGGCTGAGTTCACCACCTAAGGCTTTTCTTCTGTTTCTTAGATCCAATTTCGGGGATGTTACACATCACTCATTTTTACTATCCCGATATAAGCAACTCCAACCATTTTATCTCTACAATGGAGCAACTCTCTTTGGGTGCTTCCAATAGGTCCCACCAAAAAGCTTACATTATTATATTTTATTATGAACTTATTTATTAATTTATAATAATTTATTTATTTAATTATTTATAAATTAATTAATTGTAAAAAATAACCAATTTTTTATTTTATCATTATATTCTTGAATTTAGTATTTTAATACATATTTTTCTATTAAATGATAATATAAAAATCAAATATATTCCATAGGAAAAGACGCTTACGCAAATTATATGCACAAGAAAAGACACATGCGTCTTTTTTATGTATAAGAAAAGACACATGCATCTTTTATATGATCAAAAAAGCCGCATGCGTCTTTTTGAGAGAAATATTTTATTCATGGTTTTCTTAATTTAATACTAATTTATTGTTTACTAATAAATTTTTTTAAATTATAAATAATGAGTAAATTGGGAGAATTTTGGAAATTTTGATTTGTGGGTTGTTGACAATTTGGTGTCAAATTAAACCATGGATTTTGGTTTGAATCCATATTGAATGAAAAGAAGAAGTTGAGAATTTTTTGAGAGTAATAGGAGAAATTTGGGATGTTTAGTTAGGTAATTTTTTATTTCAATAACCCTTATTTATATACAAATAAAAAAATAACCGTTGCATGCAACAGTAAAATGAAAATTTTTTTTTACCCTAAACCCTCACTTTTTGCGTTGCTAGAGCTAGCAACTTGGCTCACGAAGCAACTCGCACTCAATTGCTTGCAACGGTGAAGGGGAACTAGCAACGTTGCTTCTCCAGCTTTGTTGCTTCCCGGGCTACTTTATAGATGCTCTAAGCAAGCCCCAAAACATTTTAAAAAACTTAAGCTTTACAAATAAAGTGGCCCAAGTTGGCCCAAATGAAAAAGAATTAATGTGAAAAGAAGAAGAAAAAAAATCTTTTTGTTAAAAATGTTAAATGAATTATTCAATTAATTGATTATCCTGTAATTAATTAATTCATTTTATTTTTCATGTTTTAATTAATTTTTTTAGATTTTTAATAAGGTAATAAAGAAATGATTAAATATCACAAATATATACATGCATGAAACTAAAGAGAAAGAGAAACGAAATAAATCTTCCGGACAAAATTGAGTGTTGACAACACTATACAGAAAGTAGATGAGGATGTTGGAATTGAACCTGATTGGTTGGTAACTGAGTTCTTAAATGACATCAAATGTTTTGGATTACTTGATCATTGAAAAGGGCGTGGCAGTAATGTTAATGAGAAATCTTGATGTTTCGGCAGGTCTTTGCAATGGAACAAGATTAATTGTAGAGGATTTTGGTGTTAATATTATTGGTGCAAGAGTTATTATAAGTAATAGTGGTGGAAACAAAGTCTATATTCCTTGAATGAATTTGATACCTTTTGATCACTTGACTCCATTGAAGTTTCAGAGGAGACAATTTTCCCTTTGCTTAGCATTTGCAATGACCATAAATAAAAGCCAAGGTCAAATATTATCTCATGTTGGTGTATTTCTCCCTAAACCAGTTTTCTCACATGGTCAACTGTATGTTGATATCTAGAGTAAATTGTAGGAGTGGTTTGAAAATTTTAATTTGTGATGATGACCCTGATCAATCCATGTCCACCAAAAATGTAGTTTACAAGGAGGTGTTTCAGAAATTTAAGTGTTTTATTGTAGGAGTGGTTTACATTTTCATTTCCTGTTTCCATTTTCTGTTTCTTGTTTTCTGGAATTTTACAAAGGAGAAACTGAAAATGCTGGAAATAAAAAATTGTCGTTTCCATCATTTCCAGTTTTTCCTTTGTAAAATTTCAGAAAACAGGAAACAGAATGAAAACAGGAAATGGAAACAGAAAATTAAAATATAAACCAAATAGGCCCTATACTTCTCTTTCATTTTTGTTTTTGTTTCCCCTATATTTATTATTTATCAATATTTCTTCATGTACTAATAATTGAATTTATTTGTTTTCGTTATTTGATTTACAAATATTTGAAATATTTAACATCAGAAGTTTGTTTTACACTATCTTCTTTTCCGACTTTTTTCTCATCGCTAAAAGATTTTAAGTATTATACTATTCTAAAGCAATAGGCCATCTTTACTTCAGCATGTGAAATGATATTTGGGCAAATATTTATTTACATTTTTCACAACAATAATATTGTTACAATTGTTTATACTATAGTATTATATTTAACTATATAATTGAAATATATAAATTGTGTACTTCGTGCCTATATAATATATTTTAGTTATTTTGGGCAACAATTTTCGACCAATTTATTAGATTCGAACATTATATTTTATCAATACAACATTAATAGTAATGTTTAAGTTAATTTTATTGTATATAAATATATAGATACAGATATGTCTTTATTGTTATAGACTAAAGTATGACCAACTGATGTTGATTTAAGTGGTACATGTGCATGCTTGATTCCCCTTAAATATGAGAGAGTTAGTCCCACCATAATGTAATATTCCCGCTGGTACATGTGGTTTAAGCAAAATAAAAATTAAAACTCTGCTTAAATAAATTTTATAAATATATGTCCAATTCAATATCTTAAATATATGTCCAATTCAATTGAGTTGCAATATTGCCTAATAATTATTTGCTATTTTTTATATCATATATGATCACTCTTATAGAAATTCTAAAGAACGCATTTTTTTATCACTTTTTGATTAAATAAAATTTATTAAAAGCACGGGTATAATCCTAGTAATATAATACTTATGGAGATTTTTATCAAGTCATCTTTGCAAGTCTTCAGCTTTGTCTTTTTGGATAGTCCAAATATTCATGTTCCTTTTCTCTCTCTCTATATATATACTTTGCCTTTTTGGATAGTCCAAATATTCATGTTCCTTCTCTCTCTCTATATATATCTTCAAATTCAACAGATCAAAAAAAATAAGAAGATAAAAAAGGAAAAAAAAAAATTAAGCGCCCAAATAATACTATTTATGAAGATTTTTTTTTGGTCGTATTTATGAAGATTTTTGTCCAGTGGTCTTTGCAAGTCTTCGGCTTTGTCTTTTTAGATAGTCCAAATAATATTTATGTTCCTTCCCTTCCCTCATGCATATATATCTTCAAATTCCACAAATTGAAAAGAAAATAGGAGGAAGAAAATATTAAAATAATGGTAGGAACTGGGAAATTAATACCAGTTCTACAAACAAGGACTACATATATAGTACAGATTTCATTATATTATTTATATTTCTCCAACTATATAACTGAAAGCTTTTAAAAAAAAATTATTAAACTCCCTCGAAATTGTGTGTTTAATGTCAAGTCGAGTGCAAGTGGTTGACGAACCTGTCAACAAAATTTAATGTTTGTTCAATTTACGGATATTGAAGGAATATATTAAAATGAGCAAACTAGCAACTAGGTTGTCAACTTTTTTAGGGTAATGTAATTTAGTCTTTGAGAAATTGAAAACTCAAATATAATCTCTGATTTTTACTTTTTCTTTCACTATAATCTAACTGTGTGTTTCTCGTTAATTTTTTTACGACATGTCATGTTTAGTGACACTCTGTCACATTGTTTGTCACTATTGTTCCAACGTGACACAAAGATTATGTGATTTTATCAAATTTATAACTTGAAAATCTTCAAATTTAACAGTCATGTGCTTCTATATTCTCCACTTTTCTCTCTTCTCCCATTTTTTCATTGTAAGATCTCAATCTCATTAATGTTATTTTTGTGGCCCACATGCTGTGACATAGAGGGTTGTCCAAATAAATGTGTGAATTTCGAGGAAACACTCTTAATTGTATGTATTAGAGCTGTCCAATAAATTGTATGTACGTATCCTCTAAAGTCAATTGAAGTCAATTCAATTTATATTTTGGATTAAACGTGTTTTATTCCTTTTTAAATACAGAATTTGGTTTTAATCTTTCTTTTATTTTTTCTTTAATTTTTGTCCTTCATTTTTTAAAACAACATGCTTTTAAATCTCATTATTAACTATATTTAAGTCACGTTAACAGCTCCCTTGTACCTCATCCCAAAGAAAATTTTGCAGGAATTTGATTTTGCGAATTTTCTCAAGAAATGTTGTGGTGAAATTTTTTGGTTTTACTATAAAAAAAATTTAAAAATTTTCTGCAAATTTTAAATTAACAAGAATTATGAACTTTGAAAATGTGCAATAATTTTTCAAAAAAATCCATAAAAAAATTTACAAGAAACTTTGCTACATCATCACTTAACAGAACATAAGTAATGATGAGGATTAAAATCAATTATGTTAAAAAAATAAATGACCAAAACTAAAAAAGAATTGAACTGTACGTATTTTAAGAAACCAAAAATATATTTAATCATATATTTCTTTTTCGGCAAATGTCGTAATTTATTTATCATTTAAACGGCAATATGTGGCTAGCAGAAAATTAGAAAGTTTCCTTCTCTTCACCCCCACATATCGATTGGAGACTATAAATACATGATAGCATACCTTACATCAATACAAAAGGAGGTTGAATTATATATATGTACATTGAACAATAATATTTCACAATCATGAAGGCAATTCTAATTGCGTTCTATTGTTAGCTTCGGTTATCTTTCTCCCCAGTTCAACTCTAGCTCGAGTAATGAAAGGTAAGGCTCCTCTCTACTTAAAATTAAAACTTATCGTGCATGGAAAGATACCTAGCTACCTATAATTTATCAAAATTAGTTTTGGTTATTTCATATACAGTACTCCCTCTAATCCTTTAATTTTGATAAGAATATATCCTTCTAAAAATTTTGTAGTGTGATGTAAAAATGCTTTAAGAATTAGTGCCAAAACCCTACATTTTTATAGGTTTTTACAGGCCAGCTGCCCGATTGGACCAAACTCATTTTATCAATTCTAATTACTTTTATAAAACTCTTTACAAAATTTTAAAAGATTTATTAGTTTTTTTCATCATTACCCTTCAAATTAATGAACCTTTGTCATTTTTAAAATTTGGGTAAATGTGAGGAATTGAATATAATTTAATTTTAAATAAGAAAATTTAGTAATTAGATGAGATTTTTTAAAATCTATACATAAAACATATTTTCTTAATTTTATTTTTTTTGTCCATAGATGCATCCATCCCCTCAGGTACGCTTCCTTATTGGTAATTAATGTTTGTGATTGACAATTAATTGCAACAAATTGTCTATGCGAAATAAATCTGAACATGAATATTGTTGTGCAGCCTACAGTGTCAGTGTGCCGAACCTGGTGTGATCAAGTGTACCCCAAATCAATCTTATAGAAGTTGCCTAGGGGCTAGGGCGCCCCCAACTCCAAGGAAATCATGTGGTTCATACACCCGTAAATGCCCACCAACATCTAATTAGTGTATATAATTAAGACATGATATAATATATTTTGGGGAGAAGCTCTTCTTACCCAATAATATACTTTTAGAAGTTGGTGGTGCCTCATCTTTGTAACACTATTCTTGTGTTACAAATTCCGTGTACTTGGTTGAAATTACAACGTGTACTTTTCCAGTTTGAAGTTGAAGTTGCAATAAAACATGTAATAATATTTGGAAATGAGAAATTGTATTTGTAAATCATAGATGTATAACATATATACGAAACAATAATGAGAAAGAAGTATGGGATATAATTGATTTTATGATAGGAGAAATCATATTAATAAACTCTACAACATATACAACCAAGAGAGATGAAAAGAGAAAGAGAAATAAGAGAGAGAAATGTGAGATATGATAAGTGATGTGATGGGAAAAGATAGAAAGAAATATATTGTATGAGTGTTGTATAATTTGGGTTGTAAAAATTTATTATTTGTTATGATAGAGAGGTATGGAAAAAAAGTGACATGGATATTGATGTATGTTTTTGTTATATAAATAACACTCAAATAAGAAAATTGTATTTGTAAATCATAGACATAACATATGAAATAATAATGAGAAAGAAGTATGAGATATAATTGGTCATATTATATAGAGACATGGAAAAGAAGTCATATGCCTTTTAATTTTAGTTAATTTGGGTAAATCTTGGGTGTGCAAAGACCCATATACGAATGTTGATAACATATAAGTTAGGATCTAAAATTGAAATCAGCAAAACAACACAATTAACACTAAAATTAGAGTAAAATGTGCAATTAATAGAACAAAAAGGAAGAAATAGAAAAGATGGATAGGAAAGGAATAGAAATAAAGACTATACCAAAAAAGTTTTTTATCGCGGTTCAAAATGGTTTTTTAACTCGGTTATAACAATCATATAACCAACTGCGGAACTTGGATAAAAACATTGGGGGTGTCAAATTAAGATTTTATATATAACGTTAGTTGGAATAGCAAAATTTGAGAGCGTTTCTCCGAATTTGGTGGGTATTGCCAAATTTGAGGGTGCTTCCCCGATTTTTGTTTTAAAGAATTTTCAAATTCATTAAATGTAACTTTAGTAACTTTGAAAAAATTGCTTCTCATTTTCTTCAATTCTTGGATTCTTAGAAAACTTTTCAATTTCAATTGTTGTGGAAGTTATATTTTTTCATCTTTCACACAAGCCTTCCTCTTGAAAAAAATCAATTTTTACTTTTTATCATATTTTTTCAAATATAAATTTATCACATTACCTACACAGGAAAATAGAAAAACAATATTCACATTCATCACAATTCAAAACATACCAAAACTCATATAACAATAATTAAATAGCTAGGAAACACAATAGAGATTGACTGAAGTTTTAAATTCTTGGTCAAACAATAATACTCCCCCAATTCCTATTTATAAGGCGCTTTTTAGAAGTTTTTTTAATTCCTTTTATAAGTCACTTTATAATTTCAAGAAAGTATTATTATAAATTTCTTTATTTATCCTTATTAACTTAATGTCTTTCATGTAACGTTCTAATTTCTTAATTCGGAAAAATGCCTGTTGGAAGCACCATTCCCAAATTCGTGAAATTATTTCGCGCATTAATGATATCCACATACAATACGATACAATTAAGGCTTAGGTAATCCAATAGTTACTTAATCGGAAAATCTAATAAGTCATTAGCAATACATAGTGTTGCCTATAAAGGCTCATAATATAATATCAAATCAATAGGCATAATGGGATATAACCATACATATGTCCTAGAACATAAATAGCTTCCCTAAGGGCCCACATGTACAGTTCAATCCCATCAAAATAAATCAACTCATGCCTATACAAAATAGATGTTAGCGCAAAACCCTCTGAGATTTGGTTTAATGACAACAAACCTTTTGATCAATTTTAACATTTTTTGTTCTTAAAGTTACTGATGTTTTGTATGTGAGATCTTAGAAAAACAGGAATCTTATACTAAGTAAAGTCAGAAGAACCACGACCAAGCTCAGATTGAGACTGAGAGGCAGCCTCAGACTGAGACTGGTAGGAATCCTCAAACTAAAGATGAAGATAAAGGTCAGACTGAGATTGAGCAAACAATACAAGCATTTCCAGAGACTTAGAAAGATAAAAATCCTAATGTTAAGAAGCATTAGACTTCGGAATTATTATGCGAGATGGGCAAAGCTTAGAATGTTCTATATGCTGAAGATAATTTCAGAAGAAGGCCTTAGAAAGATTCTTTATTGAGAAACTTTCAGAAGCTCAGAATGGTGAATCTGAAGATAGCCTGAGCTCATTATGGTGCACATCAGAATGTAGTCTTAGCTACAGTAATAAAGGGTCTATATTAGAAACGCCAATCATCAAGTTGAGTCTAAGCATCCTACAATGAATAAATCTGAGTTCATTCAACATAAAGATTGTCTCTATGGTTTGAAACTGGTACACTGCTTGTGGATTCAAGATTTACAAAAGACTACAATCAAAGTAAAGAATGAAATAAGACTCAACCAACTCAGATCGCAAGGTCAGACTGAGACAGACTCAGATTGCAAGGTCAGACTCAACTTAAGAATGACAAAGAAACACTTTGAAGTATTAAGCTGAGCACAAGACAAAGCAAAGCTAAGACTGACCAGGATGAGACTCATAGGTGAGACTGAGACTGAGACTCACCAACTGAGACTGAGACTCAGATTAGTACCTAAGACTGAGACTCAAACTAGTACCTCAGACTCAGACTAAGACTATGACTTAGACGTAGAAGAAAGACTGAGACTCAGATGGGTAAGTAAGACTGAGACAAGCAAGTAAGACTGAGACTAAGATTCAGACTGAGATAGAGACTCAGCAATAAAAGCAAGTCAACACAAAGGCACTGTGACAACAGAGCCCGTGCTAGAGCACATCTGACCCTGTGTCAGAAAAGTGAAAAAAAGTCTCTCTCTTCCAACGACTAGTATAATGGCTAGTATAACGGCTAGTTTTCTGAAGACTATTAAAGAAGTCTCATTAATGCTGAACAGACGCGAGACACTGGTGAGACATTGGTAAGACAATGGTGAGACACTGTTGCACAAGCTGAAAAATCCAAGTCTCAAGTGAATCTCAACTTACCTACCTATGCTATCTTTGCTATATCATGTAGTGTTTAACTATTGTTTTGTAATGTTTTATATACACTTTGAGTGATTTAGAGAGCTACCCATAATCTAGCTAATTCACTGTGTATCCGTACTTTGTACATAGTCTAAGCTAGACAAGATCAATCTCATCTCATCTCACCCAGTCTCAGTTAAGTCAGGAGGTGCCTGAGCTTAGTGTGAGTGACTGTGAGCCTGAAGAGGCAGAGGAAAGAATACTTGAATCTCAGCTGAGTCAGGAGGTGCCTGAGCTTAGTGTGAGTAACTGTGAGCCTAAAGAGGCAAAGGAAAGAATACTTGAATCTCAGCTAAGTCAGGAGGTGCCTGAGCTTAGTGTGAGTAACTTGAGCCTGAATAGGCAAAGGAAAGAATACTTTATTTGACAAGGTTATCATAGTGGAAATCTCACATGGTTGTGGGGTTTGGACGTAGCCCAAGGTTATGGGTGAACCAGTATAAATCTGAGTGTGTTCTCTCTCTCTATCTCTTATTATATGTCTCTGCAAGACTCAGATCTTAGCATGCCTTTATATCTCTTTTATCAAACTCATTTATCTGAGACTGGAATTAATGAATCTTAAGATTTAAGCACAAATTTGAGTTAATATTTGACTTGAGCTAAGCTTAATCTTTGATGTTGAGCTGAGCTAAGCTTAACCTTTTACTGAGATAAGCTTCCTTAATCTTAACCTTCCGCTGAGTTAAGATTCAATCTGAGTTCCAAGTCACAGACTTGAGATCCACCTTAGATTGAATCTGAATTTTTTAGGTACAATATTTTCAAGTCTCTATTCAACCCCCTTCTAGAGACGTTTAGCCAACTTCAATAGAAACAACAAAAAGGGTTGGGCCACCATAAGATCCAACCAACAGCTCATGCCTCCCAATCAAGCATCTGGACGGGAACCCTACACATCTAAATATAATTCCCACATCGTGGGGTGAGACTAATATCCCAGTGAGCATGATAAAATCATGCAGTGCAGGTAGTTAGGCAAATGAAATGCAGCACATATACACCATACATAATTTCATCAAAAGTACCAATACATGAAAGCAAGTAAACCATCACTGCGATGTGTTTTTACCCAACACCTGGGGTCTTTTCTCTATCTGTGACTGTGACTATGATTGAGCACTCGACCATGTGACCAAGGACCATCGTCCAGGGCCACCTATGATTAAGTTTTATTATCAATCAATGAACAATGCTTATTTTCATCTTAACTTGAGGACCCACGTCTCCCTCTGGCCGAGAGGTCGATGTGGTTACCTTGTTCTTCTTAGACATGATTACCCAAAGGCATGTGAGAGTCCAGAGACCTTGTGACAGTCCGAAGACTCTGTGACATATTCTTGATGGTCGTTGGCCCATGAATACTTGAAGGTATTCTAATCATTTTTAACAATGAGCATGAATGGCCTAGTATGTACAAATAGCTAGTCCATAGAGATTTACAACCCAAATACTAAGTATGAGCTAGGGTTTAGGGAATTTACTCATACCATTCAAGCAACCAAAACAAATCCAAAGAACCAACCAATAACACTTACAATCAAGTAAATAAGAACAGAGAGGAAAGAATAAGGGGCATACAATAGAACAATTAGGATGGAAGTGAGTGGGTGGCCATGCTCACCTTAAGAATAGGAGGAAATAGAAGGAATGGAGTAGTGGAAGGGTGAATCCAAGCTTGTTGGTGACCTTGAGGGAAGGGTAGCAACTCTCTTCTTCTTCTTCTTCTCTTCTTCTCTCTTCTCTCTCTAAGTTTCACTCTCTAGGAAGAAAGAAGAAATGGGGAAAATGAGGAATGAATCAGAATAAGTGTTGTTTTAAAATTTGGCCTCTCTAAGTTTCACTCTCTAGGAAAGAAAGAAGAAATGGGGAAAATGAAGAATGAACCATAATAAGTGTTGTTTTAAAATTTGGCTCGCGCGTTCTCGCTCAACCGAGCCTTTTTCACTTGAGCGAGAACATTAAAAGTGTTCAGGATTCGCATTCTCACCCAAGCGAGAAGCTCCTCGCTTGAGCGAGAATACTCTAGAGAGCATCCCCCTCTCTGGATGATTCTCGCTTGAGTGAGGCCCTTCTCGCTCAAGCAAAAATCTTCCAAAGAGCATCATTTTCTTCCCCTTGTTTCTCGCTCGAGTGAGAAGGTTCTCGCTCAAGCAAGAATATCAAAACCCAAATTTCCCATTTTTACTGATAATCTCGCTCAAGCGAGCCCTTCTCGCTTGAGCGAGAATCTTAGGACTTGGAGTCATGATTTCTCACTTTTATGCTTTTCTCTCATAATTTTCTCACCCCTTTCTTAATCCTTTTCTTAGAGCCTAGTACCATATAATGTTGTTTATAAACTTGGTCTTAATTCTTGGGATGTTACATTTCCAACTATCAAATGATAGTAGACTTAGTTAATGATATTAAATAAGGGTAAAAGTAAAAAGTTAACTTATATTTTATAAACCCCCAATAAAATTAACTAGTATTAACCGCTTTTATTGGCTTGTGAGATTTGATCAACCGTTCGTTATAAATAGGAACGGGGGAGTATTTCATTAAAATAATAATATAAAATATATATTAGTATATATATAAAATAATTGACAAAAGTGTCAAGGCTAAGGTCTGCCATTGTGTGTAACACACACAATAAAAAGAATCCACCGCGATGATCTTCTAGGTTTTCTACTGCGGTTGTTTCTGGGAACCGCGGTAGAAAAGTGATGACGGGAATTGCACAGGATCTAGAATTGAGCAAAACAAACCAATTAGAACCACAATCAAGCAATAAAATCACGATTTATAGGTGCTGGGCAGCAGCTATAAATGTGTGAGAAAGCACAAGAAAATGAGGGAAAATGAAAGAAAAAGTGGAGAGGAAAGAAGTGGAGGGACGCCACTGAAGCAAGAATCCTCCTGCAGCAGATAAGTCCAATTGCCAGACGCCACTAATTCAGGAGAATTAGATAAGTCTCACCATGGTTTAAGCAACAACCACCAAGCCTCACTCAACTCTCAAGAGAGGAGAAAATTTGGCATAATGCCTTTACTATCATCAAAGTTGTGAAACAAGGAGAGGAGGTTCCTATTTATAGGAAATGAGGGGGAAGGGGGCGGCCACCTAGTGTGGAAAAGGGGAGGAAAATAAAAGATGGTGAAATCCCATCCTAAGTGGGATTTGAACCCATTCCCCTAAAGGCTTATGGCTAAGCTAAGACTTAAGCCAATAAACCCCTAAAATAGCGCCCCACTTACATAGGAAAATAAAAGATGAGTGAATTTCCTATCCTAGGTGGGAATAGAACCCATGACCTCCTAAGCCTTATAGTAATGCAACCTACTAACCAATAAACCCATACATGTGGGCGCCCAAGTAGGAGGAAAATAAAAGGAAAATTACAAAAATAAAAAGAAAATACAAAAGAGTCCTAATAAAGGGTGGTCCATAGGACAAGGGTCCTATCCAGGGTCAAGGTGTCCTTCTGTAGGGTAGTGACCCTATTTTGTAGGGTAGTGAACTTTATTTGTAGGACACTAAATTCTCCAACTCTTCCTTGCTTGAAGTTCTGGCTTGAAGTTGGTGCATTTCCTCCAGTGTAGGTCTTGCAGGTCCAAGCTTCTAACAGTGTGTCATCATTCCCTCCCCCTTGAAAAGGATTTGACCTCAAATCTGAAAAATTCGGAAAGAAGACATAAGTATAATGAACTGGCAGAAGAAGGAGATGGATGAAAAATTCAGGAAGTAAGAAGGTACTTCCCTTAGTCTTTGGAGAGTAGAGTCAGAGATCCACAAGTTGGACATCTCCCTTGAGCCTAGATAACAAGAAGAAGACCCATAAGTATTATTCCACAGCAAGCAAAGTGAAGGCTCATAACAAAATCTTGGGAATCATAAAGATTAGCAAAAGAAAAACATATGATATGAACAAGAGGTATTTGAAAAAAGGTTAGAAAACTCCCTCAATGGAGAATGAACCATCTTGTCCATGTACTCTATGGATTTAGATCCTGGATCAAAGACTAATCTTTTGAAGCCCTCCCTTGCAAGTAAGAGAAGTAAGTGGTCATGGAGAAGGCTTCAGAAATTAATTCCACATAAGTACAAAATGTGTTTCAATGTGCAACATTCATCAAAATATTCTACACTATGTTCCCAAATAAATGCACAAGTGAAACTATGTGGCATGAATCTTTTAATATTTTTCAAAACATCCCAACATTTTTATTGAACATAACACATGCATCTTGATATGATTGTAAAAAGGGTAGTGTATATGTTCATGCCATGATGTATTCATAAGTTTGTTCACGAGGCATATCCATTCTAGTGCACTTATTCAAGTAATATGACACCTTTTGCATATTATCATGTATTCATGTAAGGTGAAACATTAAAAGAATCACTTTGAACAAGCACACTATGAAGCATATCATCATGTAAACAAGTTTTCTCATATGTGATAGCTTCATCCAAATTTTTATCCTTTTTACTAACTAGTTCAAGAGCATAATACACATCTTTATATGAAATAATTATTTGAGGCCCAAAATGTGTATTCAACTTATAAACACAAACCAAAGGTGCATGCGTATTCAATCCAACTTTGTTATCATCCAATCTAAATTGATCAAAGGAATTAACTAAACATGCATCTCTAGTAAGTTTCATGGTACTCTTAAACTTAGTTGGCTCTTCTAAACATGCAATAGATTTCAAAGCATCATCAACATTTTTTATTTCATTCAAGCATGTAATGCTTTGAGGCATATAATCGTGCATAGAAGAAGGAATTTCATGCATAAAGAAAGTTAGTCTAGGAAACTCCCTTTCAATCACTTGAGTTGTCCTCCTTGCAACACTAGAAGTGCTTGCCATCAACCTATTCATGTTTTCACACAAAGGGTTAGCATTTACTTGTTTATCTAATGGAATTGGTTGCTTCCCTAAATTTTCTTGTTTTTCTTTTCTTTAATTTGCATTATTTCTACTTCCTTTTCTTTTTCTCTCTTAAACCTTTCTTCTTCTTTTTTCTAATTGTTTCTTCTTTTCTATTTTTCTTCTCTCTTCTATCTTAATTAAGGATTTTGAAAAGCATTTTGAAAATTTATCTTCAATTTCATTAGAAAATTTTTCTAACTTTCTCCCAATTCTATCTTCAAAAGAATCTTTTGTAACTTTCCTACTTTTCTTCTTCTCCTTTCCTCCTTTTCATGATCTTTTCTTTAATTTCACTCTCATAATTTCTCCTAAGTTTTCTCTCTTCTTCATATCTTCTCCTTTCATGGTTAGAGTTATCATAACTCCTTTACTTATCTTCAAAATGATACCTATTTATTTCTATCCTTTCTTTCCTATACCTTTCATCAATTTTATCTTGAGAAGAGTGTCTTCTCACTTCTTTTTCTCTTCTAATTCTCTCTATCTTCATCTAGCTCCTTTCTCCACATTCTATATGACATATTAAATTGATTTTATTTGAAAACTTTTAAAGGACCTCACCACTCACTAAGTGTTTACACTCAATGGAATGTAACACTCGTGTATGTCATTTTTTTTGGCTTTTTCTATAATGAGACTCTCTTACCTCTTCTACTCGGTTGGAGGTTGATTAGAAGTTGCAAAGACCAGGTTGAGTCTAAGTCTTAACCCTTACCCAAAATAGAAGCGCACTAATAAAGAAAAATACCTACTGGAAGAGAATAGAAAATCCTAAGACAAAACAAAAGAGTTGATATGACAAACAAGAAAAGATGGCACTCAAACAAGCTTATACACAAGAGCAGACAGCAAACAAGACAAGACGGAAGAAATTGCAAAGAGAATTATTTTGGTGATTTTTGAAAAGAGTTGCCAAAATTGTCGTTTTTAAGAAAAACAGCAAATACAACTCAATTACAGTATACAGGGAAATGAAACAGAAAATTACAGTAAAACTGTCACTGTATTGTTGGGATACTTCTTTGTTTTGAATTTTCTATTTTTCTGAATTTTTTGAATTTTTGACTCTTTTTGGGTGTCTTTTGACTTTTTTTCTTTTGCACCTTTTTTGCTTTTTACACCTCTTTTTCTATTTTTGGCACGTACGTACTTTTCTATTTTTCTTGCCTTTTCTTTCTTTTTGGCTTTTTCCCCAACAAAAAATTACAGAAATTTATACACAATGAAAAGAAAATATACTGAACCTACTGTAATATTTTGGAATTTTCTGACAGTAAACTGGTCCAAGTGGCCCAGAAAAGCAAAATAATGAATAAACTGATTTCTAAAAACTGTAAAAACGTGATGACAACTTGATTTCAAAAATGGCCAAAAAAATTGCTTAGCACTTCCTTGTTGATTATACAAGACCAGTGTGGTCACAGAAACGCGCTTGGTTCAATTTTAAGTTTGTAATTAAATTTGAAGGAAAATCAACAATTAGGATTTGTTGATCTTCTTCCAACACTATGAACCAAAAAAATCCTATAGGTGAGCGTTTTGCACAATCAAACAGGGAAAGTCCAAGGTAGAGATAACAGTCAATCCAAATTTGTAATCAGAATGCCAATCAAACAGACATAACAAGAGTGGAATATGAACAAAACATGAGCCAAAAATGCGCATAAATGGCAAAAATAAGAAGAGGAATTGCGCAAAATAAATTGCAAGAAAATAAAGGGGGAAACTGAAATTAAAAGGATGGGGAGGACAGGAATGTAAATGACTGAAATGTAAAGGGGGGGAAGCGGAAATTAAAAGGATGGGGAGGACTGAAAATAAATGACTGAAAGTAAAGGGGGAAGCGGAAATTAAAAGGATAGGGAGAACTGAAAAGTAAATAGCAGAATGTAAAGGGGAGAGCTGAAATTAAAGGGATGGGAGAAGCGGAAATTAAAAGCGGAAAGTAAAGAGATGAATATGGGGGATGAACAACTAATGGTGAAGGGAGAAAATGTAGGTGAACGATCTTTGGAAAAATGAAGACAACAATGCCTCCTCTTACCACACTTCACCAACAAACAAGCAGTTTATAGCAATTATATGTAGAAATCACTCAAGAACAAGTATGAGCAATTAAGAGGCATTTAAACAAACACCTAGGGGGTGGGAATTAGCGGCCCAAAACAGCCCCCAACTAGCAAGATAATCACCCAATTCAATCAAGCAGACAAGTGCAAATAGTAGCAGAAAGGCACCTCGGGCCCGTGAAACAGTCCAAGTCCAAATTACAATTGAAAAGAGGGATTGAATTACACTAAATTGATGAAAATTCTGCACATATGAGGTGTAGTTTGCGCGCCCAAGAACAGCCCCAATTTGCTCAAATTCAACAAGCTCTTGATACCAAATGATGACAGGAATTGCGCAGGATCTAGAATTGAGCAAAACAAACCAATTAGAACCACAATCAAGCAATAAAATCACGATTTATAGGTACTGGGCAACAGCTAAATGCGTGAGAAAGCACAAGAAAATGAGGGAAAATGAAAGAAAAAGTGGAGAGGAAAGAAGTGGAGGGACGCCACTGAAGCAAGAATCCTCCTGCAGCAGATAAGTCCAATTGCCAGACGCCACTAATTCAGGAGAATTAGATAAGTCTCACCATGGTTTAAGCAACAACCACCAAGCCTCACTCAACTCTCAAGAGAGGAGAAAATTTGGCATAATGCCTTTACTATTCATCAAAGTGTGTGAATACAAGGAGAGGAGGTTCTTATTTATAGGAAATGAGGGGGAAGGGGGCGGCCACCTAGTGTGGAAAAGGGGAGGAAAATAAAAGATGGGTGAAATCCCATCCTAAGTGGGATTTGAACCCATGCCCCTAAAGGCTTATGGCTAAGCTAAGCCTTAAGCCAATAAACCCCTAAAATAGCGCCACACTTACATAGGAAAATAAAAGATGAGTGAATTTCCTATCCTAGGTGGGAATAGAACCCATGACCTCCTAAGCCTTATAGTAATGCAACCTACTAACCAATAAACCCATACATGTGGGCGCCAAGTAGGAGGAAAATAAAAGGAAAATTACAAAAATAGAAAGAAAATACAAAAGAGTCCTAATAAAGGGTGGTCCATAGGACAAGGGTCCTATCCAGGGTCAAGGTGTCCTTCTGTAGGGTAGTGACCCCTATTTTGTAGGGTAGTGACCTTTATTTGTAGGACACTAAATTCTCCAACTCTTCCTTGCTTGAAGTTCTGGCTTGAAGTTGGTGCATTTCCTCCAGTGTAGGTCTTGCAGGTCCAAGCTTCTAACAGTGTGTCATTAAAAAGGCTAGGTCACATTAATGTAAAAGTATATTTCTTTAGCTACAAACCAGCTACAAAGTAATTATGTAATTAATGCCTAGCTATTTTATTAAAATTCCCAAAAAAAATAACACAATTTTGGGGGGTGCTTGTTATAGTGTGTTTGGTTTACCCTAAAACCACGTTTCAAACGTGAATTCGGACAAACGCTACTGCCTGGATCCACGTTTGAGACGTGGATTCAGTGTATACCAAAAACACTATTAGTCTTTAATGTGAATTTCCTAAAGTAGATAACAATAAAAATGACAACATTTTTAGCATAAAAATAACTGAAGTACTTGTCATGAAGAAATCCCATATAAGCATTTCATGAAGAAACATGCAAGGCATAATGGATTATAGAACAATGATCTATTTCTATCATTCAAACCAAACATTGATAATAAATTCAGGTCATCCAAAGAAACCTACACCATGGTGTTTTGAGTTAATGTGGGACTTACTCACCTTACTAAGGCATTGGTTGAATCAACTACAACAAATAAATGCAACACTTTCAAACATCTACCCAAACATAACTTTTAGTCTTTCCTTTATATTTATCGGTAGTTTAAACCCCCGTTAAATTTTGTGTTTTTACCGTGGTTTCAAAACCCCAAGTAAATTCAACATAAGGCACATACGACGACATTTCCTGAAGTAATTACCATTGTCATTTCGGAAGTTTCAACAACGATTATTTTAGCAAATGTCGTTGTTTCTGAAGTTTCAAAGATTTTTACTTCAGCAACCGTCGTTGTTTATGAAGTTTCAACAACGATTAAAAGACGTCATTAAATGGTTTGGTTTTCACCGACGGTTAGGTCAACAACGGGTCCAGAACCGTTGTTGAGAGCTTTTTTTTAACCATCGTTAAAATCCTAATTTGCAATAGTGAACCAAATTGCCATTGATCCTTTCTTATATCATTGAAATGGAGACTGGTGGATCTATACTAACCATACCTACAACACATTAACAAATAACGGATCATAATAATAATCATGCAGTAAACTTTATATCTAAAACAATAGTAGAATAAATTGTGCAAAAAATCATACCTAAGATACAGGTTGTCACAAATTCAGAATCCAACATTTTATGATCTCGATGATGATGATGATGATGATGATGAGTCTGAACAAATGCAGAAGATATCTTCTGATAGTAAAAATCCTTCAAGATACCACAGATCAAGAAAAACTTGCAGAAGATCCTGCAGAAGATGCTTGTTTTCAGAAAGAGGATCTTCCTAAGAGTTGGAAGTTCATCACTGATCATCCTCATGAACAAATCTTAGGAAATACTGCAGAAGGAGTAAAAATAAGAGCCCAACTAAGAAATGAAAATAGCTCAGCCTTCTTATCCCAAATTGAGCCAAAGAATGTTAATGAAGCTCTTGAAGATGAATCATGGATCAAAGCCATGAAAGAGGAGCTTGAACAATTCGAGAAAAATGATGTTTGGACTCTTGTTCCTCCTCCAGAAGATCACACCATAATTGGAACTAAGTGGATTTACATAAATAAAATGGATGAAGAAGGTAATGTAGTCAGAAACAAAGCAAGGTTAGTAGCCCAAGGCTATAACCAACAGGAAGGTATTGATTTTGATGAAACTTTTGCACCTGTAGCTAGATTAGAGGCAATTAGAATTCTACTTGCATTTGCTGCATATAAAAACTTTAAACTATATCAAATGGATGTGAAAAGTGCTTTTCTAAATGGTTACATTAATGAGGAAGTATATGTACACCAACCTCCAGGTTTTGAAAATCAAAAGCATCCAAATCATGTTTTCAAATTAACCAAAGCTTTATATGGTTTGAAACAAGCACCAAGGGCTTGGTATGAAAGATTAAACACTTTCCTTCTCAAAAATGAGTTTGTTAGAGGAAAAAATGTTACCACTTTGTTTAGAAAAGATCTACTAATAGTACAGATTTATGTTGATGATATCATTTTTGTATCAACTAACTTGAAGATGTGTGAAGAATTTTCAGAATTAATGAAAGGAGAATTTGAAATAAGTCTCATGGGAGAACTCAAATTTTTTTCTTGGACTATAAATCAAATAAGAAAAAACTGGTATTTTCATTAATCAAGAAAAATATACAAAGGATCTTCTTAGAAGATACAAAATGGAAGGGTCAAAACCCATGGGAACACCAATGCATCCTTCTACAACTTTAAGCTTAGAAGAAAATGGAAAAACTATTTTTGAAAAGGAATATAGGGGAATGATAGGATCATTACTGTATTTAACTGCTAGTAGACTTGATATTTTATTCTTAGTAGGACTTTGTGCTAGATTTCAATCTTCTCCAAGAGAATCTCATGTAGCAGCTGGAAAAAGAATATTTAGATATCTTGTTGGAACTACTAATCTTGGTCTTTGGTACAAGAAAGGTATAAAATTTGAGCTTACATGATACTGTGATGCTGATTATGCTGGAGATAGATTGGATAGAAAAAGTACAAGTGGTGGATGTCAATTCCTTGGAGATTCATTAATATCATGGTCTTGTAAGAAATAACCTACCATAGATTTATCTACTACAGAAGCTGAATATGTTTCTGCTGCAAGTTGTTGCTCTCAAATGCTATGGATAAAGAATCGGATGGAGGATTATTGTCTAAGGTACTCTAAAATTCCCATCTTCTGTGACAATACTAGTGCTATTAACTTGTCCAATAATCCAATTTAGCACTCTAGATCCAAGCATATTGATATAAAACATCATTTCATAAGGGATCATGTCCAGAAGAGTGATATTGAGTTGAAATTCATAGAAACCAAGTTTCGAATTGCTAATATTTTCACAAAACCTCTTGGAGAAGATAGGTTTGTATTTCTTAGAGAAAGAATTAATATGGTAACACTAAATCCATAAACCATTAAAATGATTCTTATGAAATCTGGGTTGTATCTTCTTCAAATCTTTCTGTGAGAGAAATACAATTAATTGTGTTTGTAGAAGATGTTACATCCTCTGGAACCCTAACATAGATCACTATCTTCTGTAAACCTTTCTATAATAGAAATACATTTAACTATGTGTGCAGAAGATGTTTCACCTTCTGGAACCCTGGCAAAAATTTCTATCTTCTAGAAAGATTGCATTTTCTGCAGAACTAAAAATTTGTCAGAAAAGCAACCGTTCTTTGACCAACTGTCATGGCTTGTAGCTGTTCAAGGTCCTAGGATTAGTCATTATCCTTCACAGTCTTCAATGACAATCATTTTATTAAAAAATGATTTTTATAAAAGTCAATCCTAGGTTACAGGCTCATCTTCCAACTAGGGATGCAAAATGGATTAAGAGAAAAGTGGGCTTTTGTCCTTAGCAAAAAGGAAAAGTCAGTTATTGCACCATAACGACAATTATTTGCTGACTGTTGGAAGGCTACCTGCAAATCCTAAAAAGTTGTGCGCATTCCCTCTCTTCTCTCTCTTCGATTCTCTCTCTCTTCTTTAAACATTCAACGGCTAGTAGCTAAGTGTATTTAGACACTTGCTTTCACGATGAAGAATCACACAGCCACATTTCTTCTTTTCTTCACATTCTCACCTTTGTATTTGCAAAGCTCTGTTTTTCTATTCTCTCAAACAAAAATCCATAATGAGAATCAAAACTGTTGCAAACAAGAAGAATGCCTCATCTCCTAGAGCATATGAGAGTCAAAAAGACATAGGAAATGAAATTATCCCATATTCTGAAGTCTTAGAAGTTCAACCCATCTCTGCAGAACCACCCCCTGTTCAGCCAATCCATCCTTCTGCTTCACCTTCATATTCTACAGCCCCATCATCCTCAAATGCAAAACACCCACTATACCAGTTGTTTATGTCAAAAGATCTGAGAGAATCAGGGCTGGAGCTGGTTTCCATACTTCTGGAAGTGATCCAAATGACCCCATTAGACCTGAGTCTCCACTCTCAACCTTAAATACAGAACCTCAATCTCCTCAGAATGAAGAGCAGAAATCTGAAGATGAAACTAGTGAAAGTAAGAGTGAAGAAGCAACTGAGAGTGATCCTTCTGAAGGATCAGAAGATACTAACCAAGACCTATTCCAAGACAAGGAGATGCTTAAGATCTTCTATGACAAATGGGATTGGAAGAACATTGTCCCTGGAAGAGTTTTTCTGTTAAGGGAAATAAGAAAAGGTGGATGGGATGTTGGACACTTTGTCCAGAAGCAAGGCTGGGGAGATTATCTTCTTATCAGAGAACCTGTCTACCCAAGGCTTGTTAAGGCCTTCTATGCTTCTGCAAGTCAATATAGGAGTGATGGCAACTCCTTAGTTGTTGAAGTTAAGGGATCAACAATTGTTCTGACTCCAGAAACAATAGAAGAAGCTATAGGAATTCCTTCTATAGAAAACAAGATGTATGATGACAATTGGTATGCTTCTGCAGGCATTACCAAGGAAAAAGTAACTCAGAAGGTCCTCTATAAACCTGATTCCCCTGTCTTATCCAGCAAACTCATTCCAATCTGCAGATTATTTCACAAAATATGCTGCTATTCACTCCTTCCAAGGGCTGGAACTTTAGAAAGAGTATCTGACCAAGACCTTCTGGTAATGTACCATCTTCTGTGTGGAAAGCCATTGTCTTTTTCCTACCTAATCTTGAGGAGCATGATATACTCTTCCAACCCTCAAAGAGAATATGCAAGCCTACCTTATGGTATGCTCTTAACCAGAATTTTTAGACTCCATCACATTCCCCTTGAGAAGAAGAAAGTGCTAACACTTGTACCTTCTTTGGGAAGCTGAATGTCCAGAAAATGAAAGTGGGAAAACTTGAACCTTCTCAACTCTATTCTAGTAGCAGTGGAGAAGAAGGAGCTTCTGATGTCCCTAGAGCTCCTAGAACAAAGAAGAAGGAAAAGCTTCAGACCTTCTCCAGAAAAAGGAAAGGCTTATCAAAGGATGCTTCTAGGGAAACCTCTAGCAAAGTACAAAAGTTTAATCCTTCTTCTGAAGATAAAGAGGTTTCAACAAGTCCTTCTCCACTTGCTTCATTCCCTTATGAAATAAGTGATGACCAAACCCTTGACGATGTAGGTGATGAAGATGTCTCACAGTTGCAACCATCTTCTGATGTAGCTCATGGAACTGAGAAGGAATGTATGAATACAGAGGCAACTCATGAGAAGACCAACAGTGCTTCTGCAGAAGGATTGGTCGTTGATACTTTAGCCATGCTTGCTAAAAGCTACTCAGAACTACCACCCTATGATTCATCTATGCCTATTCTTCAAACCCACTCTCCCACCAGAACTGAGCCTCCTGCAGATGCACCAGCTATTCCAAAAGGAAAGGAGGACTCACACATCCTGCAGAAGGAGAAGACGTGCAGAAGGAAGGAATGCAGTCAGTTCCTTTGCTGGAACCTTTGGAACAGATATGGTAAATCAGTTCCTTGCTTCTCCAATTCTTAATTCTGGTATTCCTGCTGTTGCTCCTATTAGGGACAATATTCCAGTTCATCTCCTCTCACCTCTCATCCATGAATATTTTTCTTCAGCAGCTGAGTTCAGAGAAGGTTCCCACGTACACCTCTTTCTGAACCTGCAGAGAAGCATGATTAGGCTGAAAAAACTTCCGCTGTTGCTTCTGATCAACCATCTCTTCAAATTCTGTTGAAAAACATGTCCAGAAGCTCAAAACTGACATGAAGAAGTTGTTCTCCAATGTCAATACACTTCAGAACACTGTGAATGAGATGGTGGTAGAAGGTTCACTCAACACCAATTCCGGTTCAATACCTTTGTGCTTCCTGTCATTGCACCACAGGCTCTCCTATGCCTTTTGCTCAATTCCAGCCTCCTCAGAACATTCTCCAGCCTACCACTTCATCATCTTCTGATCATCCTCTCCTTCTAAATAGAGGATGATGATTCTGCTTCTCCTTGGCACATTCACTTAATGTCTTTTTGATTGATGACAAAGGGGAGAAGTAGTATAGTATAGGCAGTCTGGCTAGGATTTAGCAAGGATCTAATTTATAGGCAGTCTGGCTAGGATTTTGCAAGGATCTTTTTTTCTTATGTTCTTTTTGCAAATGTATGGCAAGATGTATGAAAAAGTGTATGAATCTATTGTATGCCAATACATGTTTATTTGATTCTGCAGTAAAATTAATTTTGCAGTATAACTTCTTATGTTAATCTATCTTTTGCAGCAAATTGAAATTATTATGAAATTAAGAAATTGAATTTTAAATCCCTCATAAAGTCATTGCAAAAATTCAGGGGGAGTTTCTTATGCTTAAAAATCAGAATTATTCAAGTAAATTTTGAAAGGTTGTCATCATCAAAAAGGGGGAGATTGTAAGGTCCAAGAATCCTCCCAACATGGTTTTAATAATGACAATATATCAAAATTCACTTAGCATAATTCTGATTTGTAATGGACTAATCATTTCATTTGAGATTGTGTTAAGAAGATACAGGTAACTGATCGAGGCCATACCCAATCAAATAATATGAATTAAGTGTAGTGAGGGTCAGATAACCCAAAGTCGTCTCTCAAGGAATTCAATTGCAATTCAGAATGTCAAATTTCAGATAGGATTTCAAACTGCAGAACTTCAGAAAAGATGGAGTTAGATGATGCTTCAGACTGTGTACATCAGACAGTGCTTCAAAAGATAAACTTCAGACTCAAATTTCAGCGACTGTCTTAGGAGCACAAAATTACATAACGTAACAGAAATAGGGGGTTTGTTGGTTGTTCAAGAAACAAGTTTTGTAAACAAGAATTAAGAATAAATGACGTAAGAAAATAGATTGTTTCTCTTGTTCATTCACAATTGGATTCTTCATCAGTTAAAATGCATCGACCTCAATTTCTAGAACAGATTCGAATTAACTAAACAAGCGTCAATCAATTCACAATTATCTCATGCAAGAACTAAGCGAACTTGCGAAACCAGAACTAAGCGAACTCGAGTGAGTTTCTAATCCTTTACCCCATGAATTAAGCAAACAGTTGGTTGTTCAGAATTAAGCAAACCAAACCAGAATTCTTAGTGAAGAATAGAATTAAATCATCAACAAGTGTTCAAATACAATCCAAGATTCAAAACCAGAATTCTAAAGGAGAAGATGAAGTTGAATCTACTGCAGAAATTGAAATACCAAATTGAATTGATAAAACCTCAGAATCCAATTGAAAATCACTCTAGAATCAATCCTCAAGAGTTTAGCAATCCATAAGAGGAAGAACGGAAAATGAAAATTGCAGAAGAAGAAGAAGAAGAAGAACGAAACCAGAAAACCAGAGAGAATGAGGGAGAGCAAGCGTCTCTTCCTTCTCCGTAAAAGTGAATAACAAAAAGTGAAAAAGCTCTCTAACATAATTGTAGCTGCGTCTATTTATACAATTCTCCTAAACCACAAGATTAATCTAATGGCAGAGGTAAAATGGGCCCATACTTAACAGGTTTCAGGCCCAAATACCAAAACTATATTAGAAACTATTTAAGAAGGTTGTTGTTTCCCGCTCAGCTTCAGACAGCTTCTGAACATCAACTTCAAATTGCAAACTGCACCTTGTGGCTTAGTGGAATATAGTCATATAACATATCAAATTAAAGCCCAGGAAGTTAGCTTTCCAATGCCACTGGAATCACGCAAATCGGACACCTATAGCTCCAGATATCATCAAAACAAGACAGGTAGGTTAGTAGGCTAAAAAAATCCGAATTTAAACAACATTTCTAGTTAAAGCCCAGTTAAGTTCAATCTTTTAAATTCCATCTAAACAGTGGATTTAATCACCATTAGAGTCCAAGAAAGCTAAGATTAATTATGCAAAGTGTGAATAAAATATTGCTCATCAGTAACATTCTGCAGAAGATATAAGATAGGTCCAGAAGGAAGAAACTTGTTTAATTATCATAACAACCTTGGAAAGATGCTTCAAATTATTTAAGAACGATAAATCAGTGGATGAAAGCAAAAAGCTGTTGAGTCAGTCAAAGGAAAATCCTTTGCAACTTAACAAGATTTCTAGAAGATACAATCAACATCTCCACAGAAGGAATCATGACAAAGTCACTTTAGAAGGAAGATTCATTTTTAAAGAAAGGAAAAGAAGTATTTGAAAATGAGTCATGACTTGCTAAGGTTCCAAGGATTAAACTCAATAAAATAAAGAATAAGAAACTTGTGAGGAAGAAGACAATTCTGCAGAAGGAATCTAATGACAGACCTGAAGGGAATCAAACATGTGGTCAGGGTGTAGCGGAAATAAATGGATTCCCTCCCTTGTTATGATCATTATGCAAAAACACGAATCAAGGCATAAAAAAATCGTACCTTTTAAGGATTACTGACGAGGCAATAGCAGCCACGTCTCTAGTGGTGTCCACGACAACAGCCGGACTAGGATTCTCTCCTCAACTCTGCTAGTAGTGTTTAGAGAGTATGAGACGACTACTCATATGTATAGGGTAGTGCATCTTATGCTCTATTTATAGAGTGGTGGCTAGGGTTTCACCTTCACTCATCCCTAATACATATGGTCCTGGCCCATTAGTTTATAATTATAATCAAATTAGAATTATTATCTTTTCCTAGTGGCTTGTTGTATGCGTGTGACCCAATAGGCTTTTAATATTTGGTTATGATATTAAAATAAAACCCTTTTATATTTAGTATCATAAATAGTGAGCGGTATCTAGCAATACATCACTATCCAAATACCAATCCAAGCTCCTCAACCGTCTCATCAACCACAGTGGGGCTCTCATGAAATAGTTTGAGACGGTGGCCATTGACCTTGAAGGTCTTGTGGGTGGACTCACTTTGCAGCTCTACAACACCATAAGGATAAACATGAGTAATAAGAAAGGTCCAATCCAACGAGAGGAAGCTTAATCGTCATGAGCTTAAGTCTAGAATTAAACAAAACACCTTTTGGCCTACAACAAACTCTTTTCTAGCAATACACTGATCATGAAATTTCTTAGTCTTTTCCTTATAGAATTTAGAGTTTTCATAGGCCTCCAAGCGAATCTCATCAAGCTCTTGCAGCTGAAGCTTCCTTTGCTCTCCTTCCTGGTCACAATCAAGATTGCAAGCTCAAACTGCCCAATATGCCCGATGCTCTATCTCCACAGGTAAGTGGCATGCCTTACCAAAAACAACTCGGAAGGGAGACATCCCAAGAGGTGCTTTGTAAGCAGTCCTATGAGCCCAAAGAGTATCATCAAGGCGGCGGCTCCAATCTTTCCTATTAGGTTGTACCATCTTCTAAAGAATCCTCTTGATCTCTCTATTGGATATCTCAACCTGTCCATTAGTTTGGGGGGTGGTATGGTGTAGAAACTCGATGCACCACCCCATACTTCTTCAGCAAAGCCTCCATGGACCGGTTACAGAAGTGGGTTCCCTGATCACTAACAATGGCTCGAGGCACTCCAAACCTGCAAAATATATTAGACCTGACAAAATCCACACAACTCGAGCATCATTAGTCCTTGTGGCTATAGCCTCCACCCACTTGGAGACATAGTCCACAACTAGCAAGATATACATAAAACCAAAAGAAACAGGAAATGGGCCCATAAAATCAATACCCCAGACATCAAAGATCTCACAAAACAACAAAGGCTGTTGGGGCATCTGCCTGCTAGAAATGGCCGCTCCTACTCTCTGACATTGCTCACATTTAGAGGAGACTCTCCAGGCGTCTCTAAAAATAGTAGGCCAATAAAATCCACAGTTCAGCACCTTCCGTCCTGTCCTCTGAGGTCCAAGGTGTCCTCCAGCAGGTGAGGCATGACAAAACTGAAGTACAGACTGGATCTCATGATCTGGAATGCACCTACGAATCACCTGGTCACTGCAAAAACGCCATAAATAAGGGTCACCCATACATAATACTTGGCATCACTCTTAAGTCTATCCATCTGAGCTCTAGATGCCAAAGGTGGAAAAACAGATGCAACAAGATAATTAACAATATCAGCAAACCAAGGGGTAAGGGGAGGGGGATGGGTATCATGTAAAACCAATAGCTGCTCATCCGGGAAGTCATCCCGAATAGGAATGCATCCTCTGTCCTCTCAATGCGGCTTAAATGATCTGCTACTAAATTATGTGCACCACTCCTATCCTGGATATCCAAGTCAAACTCCTGGAGTAGAAGCATCCACCTAATCAACCTGGGTTTGGAATCTGTCTTTTTCAGAAGGAACTTCAGAGTAGCATGATCAGTAAAAACAACTACCCTAGAGCCAAGCAAATAAGATCTGAACTTATCCAATGAAAAAACTATTGCTAACAGCTCATTCTCAGTGGTAGTGTAATTTACCTGTGTTGCATCCAAAGTCCTACATGCATAGTAAATCACATTGGACAACTTACAAACCCTCTGAGCCAAAAGCTCCCAAAGCATACTTTGATGCATCACACATCAACTCAAATGGAAGAGTCCAATCTGGTGGCTGAATAATGGGAGAGGTGGTGAGAGCTATCTTGAGGCGATCAAATGCCTCTCTGCACAACTCTCCAAATTCAAATCTGACATCCTTCTGAAGCAAGTTGTATAGTGGAAGGGCTATCTTGCTGAAATCCTGGATAAACCTGCGGTAGAAACCTGCATGTCCAAGGAAAGATCGTACCTCTCGCACGCAAGATGGGTAAGGCAAGTGTGAAATAACATCTAATTTAGCAGGATCTACCTCAATGCCCTTCCTAGAGATAATGTGGCCTAAGACTGTACCATGCTCTACCATAAAATGAAACTTTCATAATTCAGAACAAGGTTAGTCTCTATGCATCTATCAAGCACTCTAGTCAAGCTATCCAAACATGCATCAAAGGAGGAGCCATACACACTAAAATCATCCATGAAAACCTCTATGCAATGCTCAAGTAAATCAGTAAATATACTCATCATGCATCTCTGGAAAGTACCAGGAGCATTGCATAGACTAAAAGGCATCCTCCTATAAGCAAAAGGTACCAAAAGGACAGGTAATGTGGTCTTATGTTGGTCCTCTGGTGTAATACAAATCTGAAAATAACCAGAGAAACCATCTAAGAAACAGTAATATGATTTACCTGCCAGGCGCTCCAGCATCTGATCAATGAAAGGAAGTGGGAAGTGATCCTTCCTGGTCGCCTGGTTGAGCCTGTAGTCAATGCAGACTCTCCAGTTGTTCTGCACTTTAGTAGGAATCAACTCATCCTTCTCATTCTTCACAACCATAATCCCAAATTTCTTTGGTACCACCTGTACCGGGCTCACCCAAGTGCTATCTGAAATGGGATATATGATACCAGCCTGTAGCAGCTTGGTGACCTCCTTCTTGACCACATATAGAATCTGGGGATTCAGCCTTCTCTGAGGCTGTCTCACAGGTTTTAACCCCATCCTCCAGTAAAATATGGTGCAAACACATGGAGGGGCTAATACCCGGAATATCTGCCAAAGTCCAGCCAAGTGCTATCCTGCGCTCTTTAATAACATGCAATAATCTCTGCTCCTGATCATCCGAGAGAGCAGTAGAGATAATCACTGGAAGATTTTGCTCATCCTCCAAATATGCATACTTGAGGTGAGAGGGAAGTGGCTTCTGCCAGTAAAGGGGGTTGGACAATGGAAGGCAACATCTGGTACTAGTAGAAACCTCTGCAACCTGCAAATCAATCAAGTCAGATGTATCTATAATTGCTGTAATCAAGTCTGTGCATTGTGACTCAATTTGCTCTGCTGGCGCATCAATACCAGGACCTGCTGAAATATCAACATCATCAGAATCTGCTGAATATCAACACAATCTACACAATCAGTATTATCAGTAGATATGAACTCATCTATCTCAGCACATGTACTACACTTAGAAGAATTAGAACATAAATCACAAGTGTAGAATCACTTAAATCAGACAAGTCAGGAAAATCCAAGTCTTTTACAAACTCAGTAAACTATCATTCACAAGTTCAGCAAGCATATCAATGTGGAAGACAGAATTGTCCTCAATGGGATGCTTCATAGCATCTAATATGTTAAATTGGACCACACTATCTCCAAACTCCATAGTAAGTGTGCCTGCATGAACATCAATCTTAGTTCTAGCTGTCTTCAGGAAGGGCCTGCCTAAGATGATAGGGGCTGCACCAGTGAGTGAATCTCCTCCCTCCATATCCAATATGTAAAAGTCAGCAGGGAAGATGAGGTCATTCACACGAACTAGTACATCCTCAATAAGACCTGCAGGGTGGGCAGTGCTCCTATTTGCCAACTGAATGACAACACTTGTAGCCTGCAAAGGACCAAGGGACAATGAGGTGAAACAGATAAAGGCATAACATTAATAGATGCTCCTAAGTAGCAGCATAGCATTATCAAACTTGTTACTGCCTATAACACAAGGAATAGAAAATGTCCCTGGGTCTTTGCATTTTTCAGGAATAGGAGTAATAGGTCTATCAATGAGTGCAGAGACATTTCTTCCCATATTGATCCTCTCATTGCCTTTCAGCCGCCTCCTATGGGTACATAAATCCTTCAGAAACTTGGCATATCTTGGAATTTGCTTTATGGCCTCAAGTAGAGGTATATTAACCTCCACTTTCTAAAAGTTTCCAAGATTTCCTTGTCAGCGTCTTCCATTTTTTTACTCTACACAACTCTCTAAGGGAATGGAAGAGGAATAGAAGGTTGCACACTGCTTGAAGAACTGGGGCTGCTCAAAGGACTAGGATAAGCTCTCTCATGTACAGGGTTGTCTGAAACTGTACTTGTTGAAACAGTACTTTCTGAAGCAGTAATATCATTTTCTTGTTCAGACTGTTGCCTTTCAGAAACTTTCAGACTCTTACCTGATCTCAATGTAATTGCACTAACATTCTGCTGAGGGTTGACAACTGTCTGAGCAGGAAGTTTGTCTGAACCCTAGGACTGCAGCTGATTAATAGTGTTAGCCATCTGACCATCTGATTCTCCAGGCTCTGAATAGTTACCTCTGTCCTCTGTTGGAAATTCATATTAATTGTCAATTGCCTCATTAATTCTTCCAAGGTAGGCTCACTCTTGGAAGGTGCAACAATTGATGGTGGAGGTTGTTGCTGCTGCAAATGTGGAGGTTGGTAAGGTCTACTAGGACCAGTCATTGTGACTGATAGGGAACATAAGACTATTGTGGTGGCTGTTGCTGAGAAGAATTCCCCATCTCAAGTTTGGATGATTCCTCCAACCTGGATTATACCTGTTAGAAGAAAGATCCTGATTATATTGTTGCTGCTAAGGGGGTCTACCAGAAATATATATTGCTGCATAAGCCTGAGGAGGAAAAGCACCATCTCCTTCAGGCTCATGTAAGGTGGGACATGCATCAATGTGATGATCTGCAGAAGTACAAATCCCACATAGCTTAGCAACTTTCTGAGACACTGCCATGTGAACCAAGAAAGCCAAATCATCAAGCTTGCTTTCCAACTTCTTATGATCAACAACATAAGTGGTCTCCATCTCATGGACTCCTCTAGTCAAGGCTACTGAATTGCTTCTGGTAAAACTATTGGTTATTAGAAGCCATATTCTCAATCAACTGCCTTCCTGCAACTGGAGTTTTATCTACAAGAGCTCTCCATTGGCTGCATCTATCATCTGCCTGTCATTGTTCAATAAGCCCTCATAGAAATACTGGATGAGAAGCTAATCGTTTATCTGATGATGTGGACATCTAGCACAAAGCCTCTTAAATCTCTCCCAGTACTCATATAAACTTTCTCTATCCATTTGTCTTATACCGTATTTCCTTTCTGATTGATGTCACTCTGGAAGCAGGGAAATTTTTTTCAAGAAACATCCTCTTCAAATTGTCCCAGCTAGTGATGGATCCAGGTGGAAGATAGTACATCCAGTCTTTTGCTGTATCTTGCAGGGAGAATGGAAATGCCTTCAGCTTAATGTGATCCTCAGGAACTCCAGTGGTCTCATAGTGGTGCAGAATATGGAATTCCTTGAGGTGTTTATGTGGATCCTCACCTGCAAGACCATGAAACTTGGGCAACAAATGAATCAATCCAGACTTTAACTCACAAGGCATCTAAATCAGGTTATTGAATGCATAAAGTCTAAATATTAACATCAGGTGCTGCAAGTTCTCTCAAGGTCCTCTCAGCCATGATATCAGAATTAAAATCAGAATCAAAAAAAGAAGAAGAAAACACAAAAACGGACTCACTATCACTTACACTAACAACAGAATACACACTATCAGACAATGACTCACTATCACTAACAGATTATGCACAAATGGATTCCTAGACTCTAGCTAACCTATGATATGTCTTATCAATTTTTGGATCAAATGAATGTAGGATACTTGGGTTTGCTCAGTCACACCAAATGCACACAAAAATGCAAAAAAAGAGGCATACAATAGCATGATAGCATATAAAGGTAGCCTATATCAAATGAGCAGAAACCAATGAACTGGGTGCATGGAAAACAATATATTATCATAGGAAACAACCACAAAAAATTTCAGAACAAAATTCAAAGCCTAAGTACCAAAACTACCTAAGGTAAGAAAGGAAAATACACCAATAAAACTTAAAAATTCCAGAAAAAATAGAAAACCTACCCCAAAAGCATATAAAATTTGTGAAATTCTGAACTCCTAGCTCAAGTTATGTCAATTGAAGTCAACAGGTCAAAATAAGCTAGTGCAAAGTGTAAACTCACAATCTGGACTTATCTAAAAGTTGCTGGGGTATCTAAAATTCATTATTAACCTAAAGAAATGTAGACACAAAAACTGGCACAAAAATCAACCGCTAACTATATTAAACAAACAAGTCAGATTCAATTGCAAAAGTCAACAACAGAAAAGGCAACAGCAAATTCAGCAACTTATGCAATTCAATCTGAATCAAACCAAATCAATCCTAATATCATCTAAACAATACCTAAACATCATACAATGACTAAACAAATTTAAACAATGACTCGAATTAACACAAAACTCAAAACAGAAAACAAAGTTCAGCAACAGAAATGGTAAATGAGCAAGTTGATGTGTATTACCAGAATCTGAGTTATGAAAATTCACTACAATCTGCACAAACCAAATGTTAGCTGAACAAAAACAGAATATGGAAAATGACTCTAACCTTATAAACTCAAAACAGAAATGAACTACACAGAACATAACTGAAAAGCTCTGAAAAATCAGAAAAACAGAAGTTCAGAAGGTCTGAAAACTCTGTCTGAAAACTGAAAACCGTAATTGAATTGAATTCCCCGGCAACGGCGCCAAATTTGATCGAGGTTGTACCCAATCAAATAATATGAATTAAGTGTGGTGAAGGTTAGATAACCCAAAGTCGTCTCTCAAGGAATTCAATTGCAATTCAGAATGTCAAATTTCAGATAGGATTTCAAACTGCAGAACTCCAGAAGATGGCAGTTAAGATGATGCTTCAGACTGTGTACATCAGACAGTGCTTCAGAAGATAAACTTCAGACTCAAATTTCAGCGACTGTCTTAGGAGCATAAAATTACAGAACGTAACAGAAACAAGGGGTTTTGTTGGTTGTTCAAGAAACAGGTTCTGTAAACAAGAATTAAGAATAAAACGATGTAAGAAAACAAATTGATTCTCTTGTTCATTCACAATTGGATTCTTCATCAGTTAAAATGCATCGACCTCAATTTCTAGAACAGATTCGAATTAACTAAACAAGCGTCATTCAATTCAACAATTATCTCATGCAAGAACTAAGCGAACTTGCGAAACCAGAACTAAGCGAACTGGAGTGAGATTTCTAACCCTTTACCTCCTGAATTAAGCAAACAGTTGGTTGTTCAGAATTAAGCAAACTAAACCAGAATTCTTAGTGAAGAATAGAATTAAATCATCAACAAGCGTTCAAATACAATCCAAGATTCAAAACCAGAATTCTAAAGGAGAAGATGAATTGAAATTGAAATACGAAATTGAATTGAAATAAACCTCAGAATCCAATTGGAAATCACTCAAGAATCAATGCTCAAGAGTTTAGCAATCCATAAGAGGAAGAACAGAAAATGAAAATTTTAGAAGAAGAAGAAGAACGAAACCAGAAAACCAGAGAGAATGAGGAGAGCAAGTGTCTCTTCCTTCTCCCTAAAAGTGAATAACAAAAAGTGAAAAAGCTCTCTAACAGAATTGTAACTGTATCTATTTATACAATTGTCCTAAACCACAAGATTAATCTAATGGCAGAGGTAAAATGGGCCCAGACTTAACAGGTTTCAGGCCCAAAATACCAAAACTATATCAGAAACTATTTAAGAAGGTTGTTGTTTCCCGCTCAGCTTCAAACAGCTTCTGAACGTCAACTTCAAATTGAAAACGGCACCTCGTGTCTCAGTGGAATATAGTCACATAGCATATCAAATTAAAGCCCAGGAAGTTAGCTTTCCAATGCCACTGGAATCACTCAAATCGGACACCTATAACTCCAGATATCATCAAAACAAGACAGGTAGGTTAGTAGGCTTAAAAATCCGAATTTAAACAACATTTCTAGTTAAAGCCCAATTAAGTCCAATATTTTAAATTCCATCTAAAACAGTGGATTTAATCACCATTAGAGTCCAAGAAAGCTAAGATTAATTATGCAAAGTGTGAATAAAATATTGCTCATCAGTAACACTCTGTAGAAGATATAAGATAGGTCCAGAAGGAAGAAACTTGTTTAATTATCATAACAACCTTGGAAAGATGCTTCAAATTATTTAAGAACGATAAATCAGTGGATGAAAGCAAAAAAGCTGTTGAGTCAGTCAAAGGAAAATCCTCTGCAACTTAACAAGATTTCCAGAAGATACAATCAACATCTCCACAGAAGGAATCATGACAAAGTCACTTTAGAAGGAAGATTCCTTTTTAAAGAAAGGAAAAAAAGTATTTGAAAGGGAGTCATGACTTCCTAAGGTTTCCAAGGATTAAACTCAATAAAATAAAGAACAAGAAACTTGTGAGGAAGAAGACAATTCTACAGAAGGAATCTAATGACAGACCTGAAGGGAATCAAGCATGTGGTCAGGGTGCAGCGAAAATAAATGGATTCCCTCCCTTGTTATGATCGTTATGCAAAAACACGAATCAAGGCATAAAACAAAAATCGTACCTTTTAAGGATTACTGACGAGGCAATAGCAACCACGTCTCTAGTGGTGTCCACGCCAACAGCCGGACTAGGATTCTCTCCTCAACTCTGCTAGTAGTGTTTAGAGAGTAAGAGCGACTACTCGTATGTATAGTGTAGTGCATCTTATGCTCTATTTATAGAGTGGTGACTAGGGTTTCACCCTTCACTCACTTATCCCTAATACATATGGGCCTGACCCATTAGTTTATAATTCTCATCAAATTATAATTATTATCTTTTCCTAGTGGCTTTTTGTATGCGTGTGACCCAATAGGTTGTGTGAAAGGAGTCAACTGCACCTGCATGTGACAACAGCTGTGTGAAAGAGACGGCTCATGGAATGACAACTAGATATGCAAGCAACTTCCCTAACGGCTAGCTGCTCATCATTCCTATAAAAGGAGGTGTTCTCTTCACATTTGAACACACACTTCTCTCCAGAAGATATAAAAAGTCTCAGATCATTATCTCCATCTTCTGGAATACTTTCTCTCTCCTCTAATTCATTAGTTTCTGATTCATTAGTTTCTGCTTCTGCAAGTTATTGAGGGGGAGCCGACTCATTACTTATCTTCTGTTGTGCTGTATATGTATTTGCTTTGAGCCTTGTACTTACCTTTTTCTTCTGATTCATCTTGTAAGGTCACAAGGAGGCTAAAGATTGATTGTGCCTCTTGTGACAGTAAGGGTTGAGTATTTACTGAGAGGTTTGTCAAGTTAGGTTGATTTGAGGTGATCACAAGTTCTGCAGGAGGTACTCTGCAGTGTTCTGTTTTGGCTGAATCTTTTGCAGAAAGTTTTGCAGTGAGAATAAGACTGGAACTTGTGTGAGTGGAGTTGTGATAAGCCTGAAGAGGCTGGAGAAAGAATACTAGTGGTAAAGTGTACCCAAGAAAATTGTAATTTGGTTATTAAGTGAGAAAATCCCACTTGGAGTAGGGACTGGACGTAGCCTCAGGTTGGAAAAGGTGAACCAGTATAAAATCTTTGTGTGCAATCTTCTCTTCCCTAATCTCCTTTATTATTGCATGTGCATGAAACTATTTTAAAGACTATTTAATACCTAAGTAAGTGTTACTTACCAAAACTCCCAAGAAGGAGTTCTATCTTCTGCATATTGCATTATACTTAACTTCAATCTGGTGGTACATCTTTTAATACTAATCCAAGTAAATATTGAGCAGATAAAGTATTAAAAGGAAATTGCAGAAAAATTTTATTCAATCATAATTCAACCCCCTTCTTGTGATTGGAACTTTAACTTCAGTGGTTACTAATGTTTTTCCTTATGGTGAAGTAGAGATCACAAATGAGACAACCAAAAAGGTCTTCAAGGTAAATGGAAATCGACTTAAGCCCTTCTATGAGGGTTTTCAAGAGCATACGGTGGAAGAGGTGCACCTGCACAATGCCACCTACTTGGCTTGACTTAAAGTAGAAATTTCTCTTCCCAATTTTTTTTTCTTGAGTTATTATTGTTAATGATATGTATTTTTTCATTTTGTTGATTATGTGGGGAGAGTTTTCTAGAGTTTTCATTATTTTTATTTTATTATTATTATGTTTGTTGTGCAATGCTTCGATTTGTTCTCTTTAACTATTATATATACAGAAAAATTCACCCTTGCACTGAACAACTTTGCTAGAGAGAAAGAATGGAGGAAACCCTCGCCAAGCTCAGAGTTCGGTTCCTTACTCTCCCTCAAGACGATCTCATGAAAATTTACAGATGTAGACTTGAAAGGATAAGAGTACCAATGCGCTTAGGCCTTCCTGAAGATGTATGTTGGATCATCGATGCCAAGGTAAGCTTAGTAGGTGAATTTCAAGATTCATTTGCTAGACATTTGTCAAGAATGGGTAGGAGTTCTTTTTCTAAAAAAAGAATAGAAAAAAGAATGCAAGGTTGTTATAAGTGTGCAAGATGGAATTGTAACTCGAGATGTAAGAGTGTCAGAATGACTTCTATAAATCGAGAAGATAAAATGAAATTCATTAAGGATGGTCTGAGTAAGGAGTCTTTGGATAACATTAGCCAGGCTTTTGAGACGCATCCTAGTGGATAGGTTCAAATGGTTCTTCTTGATTTAGCAGAATTATTCCGAAAGGAGAAGGAACAATATAGTCTTGGGAATCTGATTCTAAAAGACCATGTTTGCCAGTTTATAAGAAAATTGGATGGGAAGCAAATCCTCGACTCATAGAAGGCGTTCAAGCTGTTACTGGACGAAAAACGAGAGGAAGATGTGAACCAAAATCACAACTACTGTTCCTATGCATGTGCATCTTTGAATTCTTTTCAGTTGTATCTTTATGACTTTATAAATCACGCATGTCTTTAATTACTTTTGAGTTTTCTTTTCAGCTGTTTTTTTTACTTTATAATTCACACGTATCTTTGTTTATCATTGTATTTTCACCGACTAACACTTCATAAAAAGATCTGACAATTTGATCTTTATACCTGTTATTTCATTTTAAATTCTTACTCTCACAAATGATTGGTACAACAAAATGTCTTTCTTTAAAGAAACTGCAGGACCATCTACACGCAGATTCCACAACATCTGTGTCTTTGGTGGAACCAATCTCGGAAAGGATGAAGCACTCCGACATGCAGCTCATGACCTTGGCATTAGCTGCTAGAAATATCAGTGTTGTGTATGGAGGGGGAGTACAAGGCCTGAAGGGTTGTACAACAGGAACTATAATCACAAGAGGGAGTAAGGTTTTGGTTGTTGCTAAATGGATGGTAATAACTAGAAGAGCACAAACCTTACTCTAGGCACCGTATTGAGGGTTTCAACAATGCAGGAACGTATGGCACAAATGCTATACAAATTTGATGCATTTATTGCATTACCTGGTGGTCTCGGAACCTTAGAAGATATCTTCACCGTTGTGTCTTGGGCCAATTCTAACTTCCACCAAAGCCATTAGGATTCCTAAATGTTAATGGTTTTATAATGGTTTGTTATGTTTTCTGGAACAGGATATGGATCAAGGATTCATACCTAAAGCACTGCAACGAATCATGCCATCCTCTTCAAATGCTAACGAACTTCTTGAACAAATGCAAAACCTTTCACTTGGACCTTATGCATCAGGAAAACAGGTGGACATGAATAATAAAGATGATGGGAAGAAGGAAGATCCTAATACCATTCTCCTATTGTAACTTTCTTTCCTCTTAAAGTTGTACTTGTATAGTTTTTCATTTAAATATCATTTTTCATAAAAAAAAGAACCTCACCAATCTATAAAGACACTAGGGACAATGTCTTGATTAGGTTGGGGGGAGGAAAAGGATGGTATTTTTTTTCAAAAAAAAATTAATAGGATGGTAGAGTAAGGAGTTATGTTTAACTCTTGATACGCATCCCATTAGTTAAAAAAAAAAGAATTTGTGTTTTTGTTTATTTAAGCTTTCCAATAAAGTTAACAAGTGTAAAACAAACATAGAAAAGGAGGTGATTTTAAGATTTAATAACATGATTGAATTGATTTCCTAATCATATTAATCATCCCTCAAATTTAACCTTTTAATACATCTTTTATGCTTAATTAACAAGTCATAAGCATATTATGCCGATTCAGGTTCATATTGGGCTTAATTACATTTTTTCAGCATTACACTATTTTCGAATTTCAAGCATAACATGAGTTCTAGACATCTAAATTTTTTTTACTTTATATTGTAGGAAAGATAAAAGAAAGCCCTACAACTTTGATGAAGAACCCAAAAGCTAAATCGGATGGCTAGTGGGTCAAATGGGCTTCGAAGACGAAAAGTCAACATTACATGAAAACCTAACCAACACTCAATGATTGGGCCATAACGTGGGCTAGAAAACTTCTTTTGGGCTCAACCCAACGACATATGAAAGCTAAGATCTAGGGCTTGATTTCATCTGAAGACAACTCTCTTGGTTTTTGCCAGATTGAGGATGATATTCTTGGTGCAAGTGGGAGAAAAGTTGGTGAATGATAGCTCGAGTAAGTGAATAATTCAAAGTAATGGACAAATGCATTAGGTAATTGATCAATAAGTCCATGTGTGGACAAAAGATGCTTAGTCATTGTTGAGTGATCATATTTGGAATGACATCTTTTCCGCTCCTATAAATAGGAGGGCTTGCTAGGGAGAAGATCATCCAAGTTGTTGTAGAAACTACTAAGAGTTTCATTTACTTTTGTTCATCGTTTTGTAAACTCTTCACGGAAGGCTAAGTTTTTATTCAATTCAAGGAGTCAAGCTTATTTTAATCTTTGTTTTCAGGTTTGATCTTCATTTACATGCTCACTGCATTATATCTACCTTGCTTTTCTACTCCACTTGCTTCAATTTCATATTTCTTTTATCAAAGCTTGATTGGTTAACATATTTTGGTTATGAAATTTGTTATTGATGTGTGTTGTACTCTTGATTGGTTAATCATCATACAAAGATTAAAACGCGTAGAGTAAGCAATTAAATTGAAGGTGTTCATTTAATTATTTACTTCAGTTGGTTTCCGATTATAAAATTGATTTGGATCTAACATAAGATTTTATGGTTATTTGATCTTGTTAATCTTAATCAATTGAATTCTGTAAATTATTCAGTAGTGAATCCGAGATCATTGTAGGGGTTCCACATGATTCTAAGTTGATAGATTTAATCTCTTGAATGCATGTTATTAATAACCAATGATTAACCATGAAAATAGCCTATGAATTCCTTGGATTGATATTGTCTTGAATTGATTCAACCTTTGCTTTTAACTTGATTTTTATTTTCTTCAGTTTATTCCAATCAATCAAACCCCCAAAAAGAAGGATTAATTTGAGTGGACCTTCAGGGTTTGACTCGGTTTATACCATTATACTACAGGTAGTTTGTAGATCGGAGAATTATAATTATAATTTTGTGCGGGTTCGACAACTGTCAGGGGGAAGGGGAAAGACATGATCAAAATTTGTATCAAAGTTGCCCTTAACCTATGTATCAGATGAATCCCCCTGAGGCACTTCGTCTTCATCATCAAAGTCGTCACTTTCATTATATTCTCCATTTAAATCCATGATAAACTCATTATCATTCTCATTATCTTAACGTTCAACAATATTGACATCAACCACAACTATTGGAGGGGAGGATTGAATTGCATTTTAATCGTCAGTGCCCATTGAAAATTGAGTCTCCAAAGGATAAGATTCCACATATAATGATAAACTGCCAACATTGTCAACGTCTGCATATAACTCAAGATCTATCATCAAAGACTGTTGTTCAAAAGCGTGAATCATGCACTCAACATCTTCATCATCACATATTTGAAGACCTGTATATGTGGTTGGATTTTGGAAAATTAGAAACCTACATGTCAAATTATAAATAATTTGGTTGGATCAGATTTAATTTGTTACGAATATTTCTCTTTAAGTAGTCATAGTTGATTCCACATTTTATTCGAACAGATCTCTTATCACCTTCGAATATTATAATTTATGCACCTTCAAATTTTTTGTCATTCTAATAAAAAAATAATAATGTGTCTCATTTTTTATCAAAATAAATAACAAGCAGTATAGATTAGTCGTTAGAAGAAAGCTAAACAAACGAAAATACAAGTAACATATACTTTTGGAATTGCATCCACCTAATCGTGTATTTATAATGTCTACCATCATATAAAAAAATCACTGCTTGCTTCTGAGATTCTTTGCATATTTTTCTTCATTCACGCAAACTTTGTCCAGAGAATCTTTGTTCGTTTTAAGTGATCTGCGTCTCCGTAGTCTTCTAGGCAAGCATTCTTGTGCACAAAACATGGGACACCTATAAGGAGCCTGACAAAATGGCTCCATGTGTAATGCATCTGGTAGAATGGTGCCACACATAAGGTGCTCAACCAGTTAGCGCCACAAGTAAGAAAGTTTCCCCACATAAGGAGTTTTCCCACGTAGAGCCTTAGACTGCTTACACAACGAGAATTTTTGCGAAGGTGCTACATGGGTTAGCGCCTTGCTAACAACTTTTCACACGAGCTAAAATCACCCCACAGGGATAAATAGTTTTTTTCCACATTAATGTGATAATTTTTTTTTGCTGTCTTGTGGTCAAGAAACCTAACTGCAAATATTGAATATATATAGATGGTCACAGGAAACTGATGTAACCCCAATCGTAAAAAATGTAGATGGAAATCCAATGGATACCGTTTGTTTTTAAAACCCTAGTCCATATGTCGACTGAAGTCAACGATAGACATCAAAATGTGAAATTCTTTATGAAGGGTTGTGATTGGGTTGATTCAATACAATGTGATGCACATTTTAAAAGTAGGGACACAAAGGAAACACTATAAGGGGTTTAATAGTGTTTTATAAACTTATCATTTTTATGGAAATCTTTTTAAAAACTAAGTTCAAAAGGCTTTCAGAGAGTAGTTTAAATGTTGTCCGCAACTTGTGTCCTTGTCTGAAGATTTCAGACAGAGGATTTTCAGAAAGCTTTTCATAAATAGTTTTTGTAAGATTGCTTATAAAACAGTTCAAATTATCTCTTCTTGTTAGAATAAACAGAATGTAAAGAGTTAAGGGTAAGAGAAAGTACTCAGCCAATTTATCTTAGTTCACCCTCGACCTTGGGCTACATCCAGTCCTTACACATCGTGAGATTTTCCCCTAACTTAACCAAATTGCAAGTATTATTTGTTATCAACTGCCTCTTCACGCAACTCACCAAGTATTCTCCTTACAGGGCCTCCCCAGGTGATGTGAATACAACCAGCCAGACTTGAAGGATTGGGGCTGAATTTATGCAGATTAAAATGTAAATGGCCGATACAACTAGCTACATGGTGGGCGGCCATTTTGGGAATTATTGGCTGAATTATGATGTTTGGATAGTTACAAGAGGCATAATGTGGCTGAATGAATACAAGGAACAAAGGAGTTACAAAATAAAATGCCAAATAAAATGTGGGCTATTACAACACTTGAAAAGGGGCGGCTAGCATTTAATATGGGGGTTAGAAATTCATGGAGCAACCAACACTTAATTTTGGGGCTGTTATGTCTAGCAATTGGAGCGGCCACTTCATGGCTGAATCAAGAGCCTATTACTCTTTTGTTTGTTGTTACAAAATCCATGTTAAATGTGCGACCACATGTGGAGGATTGTAGGCTCAATTTTATTAGTTTTATTTCCTAAGTTTAATATCTTTTAGTAGGAGATAGTAGATCTGCATGGCAGATTTATTTAGGACGGTTTTGGGTAGTTGTAGGGGCGTGACTACATGGATGATTGCATGGGCAATTATGCTTGTATTGTATGGACTATAAGTATTATGCTTCACGCATGCAATCAAAGTTAAGTTGGAAGTTAAGAAATATTCGGAATTTTATCATAGAGAGTGTTTCTCTAAATTTCTTGTTAATTCAAGAGTTGAGTTTTATCAAAGGTCCTTCATCCCTTTGTGTGTATAACTCTTAGGCTTATCTTCCATCCTTGGAAGTGTGACGTCTATCAATTTCCACTCCATCTTCTTGTGAAGTCTATAAATAAGTTGGAGCACTCAAACTTGACTCAAGACTTAACATCCTTAGGTTTTAATGATTAACAAATAAGATTATATAAGCAGATTCTACTGAGAAAGGTATCGGTTTGTTGATTGTGTTTCAGGTTGGAATATCCATCTGAAGTAAGATAGTTCAAAAGAAGATCAAATCAGAAGAAGATCAGATCAGAAGACAAGAACAAATGCAGGATCTGAAAAGAAGAAATCTACAGGAAAGATGAAGCAAAGCACTGAATCTGAAAAGAAGAGAAGACTTGTCTATCTGAAATGTACTCTTTATCTGAAGACCTAAAGACTAAAGTAAAGTGTCAACTGTCTAAAGACCTGAAGACGATCTGAAGATTTGATGACTATCGTCTGAAGAGAAGAAAAGAGTAGCACAAAATCTGAAAAGTAGAAAAGCATAACACAGAGTTTGAAGAGAAGAGAAGACTCGTCTATCTGAAGCATTTTCATCGTCTGAAGACTTGAAGACAATAGTGAAGACGTGACTCCATCTAAAGAGCGGTTATCATCTGAAGATATAAAGTTGATCTGAAGCATTCTGTGTATCTGAAGAATTAATGTGTCAGAATCAAAGTTTGACCTATTGAAGACGTTGCTATGTGTGAAGAACACTCTACCCAAGAAATACACTTAATTCATCATAAGAGTCAAAACCACTTTCTTGCCTCGATCAAAAGCTTTGCACAAATAAGGAAAGTCTGCAACGCCTGCTGCACCTGCAATGGAAAAACATTGTATGCGCAGACCTACTGCTGCCCAGAACGTATCAGAAGACTGAACAAGAAATGACGAGAAAGATGTTTGAACTAAAACATCTTTATCCATTTGTATCTCAGAAGAATAGGAAGAAGAAAATAAGAATAGATCTGCGATCGTCTGAAGAAAAGAAGAAACATCTTTCCAGAAGAAAGGAGCTTATTGAAAGCATCTCAATCTGAAGAATTAAAATAAGCTTGAAGCTATCATCTGAAAGAAGCATATGTTGAAGCTGAAAACATCAAGCTGAACCAATGCAACCATCTGAAAGTTTATCAACCTTCTGAAAGTATGAAGATTGAATTTACTAAACACATACTCTCTGAACAGAATGACTTGACTGTCTGAAGTAATAAAGACTCAACTCTCCGACTACGTGGACAAATTTCAACATAGAAGAAGTCACAACAGAAGCTGAGACCATATGATTCAACGGCTATAATATCATATGTCTTTATTCAAAGAGAAAATAGTAACAACGGCTATTGTCCTTAGGACAAGACACCTCACTCAAAGAAGAAAGACGAAACTATGTCAGGAGCAAATGAAAAGGAGTATATACAAATAAGCAAAAGGACAAATCCAACGGATACCTACTCATACATACTCTAAAGGAAAACAAAGGAAAGCAGAAGAAAGCTGAAGAAAGTAGAAGAAAATCAAGAGAGAGAAGAAGAAGCATAAAAATATCAAGGAAATCTCTCAAAGGAGCTCATCTATAGAAGTGTCAGAACAAGATCGTCTGAACACTTATTTTGCTTAAGAAGAAGCAACCGTTTTAGAAGCTATTACACAACGGCTATATGAGCCACATCATCAACATATCAATGGTATTATCAACCATCTTCAACGACTATATTTCATCAGAACATATAAATAGCCTCAAGATTGAATTTGAAGATGTTGGCATTTCTTGCTAACCAGAGGCAGTTGCCATGCCAGGAAATTCCTCAAAATGAAAAATAGAAGTGCTGCCATGTATTATCATATTCATCCTTAACCCATGGCATATCACTGATTACGCAGAAGAGTTTGGTTCATAGGAAATCAATTATCATATTCAACCAATCTTCTGAAAATCCATAGTTAAATTAGAACTTAGAAGAAAATACATTCTCTGTAAAACCTTGTACTTAGATTCATTCATTGTATCCTGAGTAGTACTCAGTTAACCTCTAGTACAGGAAGAGATTAAGTTTATGTTTAATGGAAACCTAAACTTAGTTCAGTTTGTAAACACTATATGTGTCTGAGAGCCTGAAGAGGCTTGGTGGAAGAAAGAATACTTTCTGTTGAGCCTGGAGAGGCTTGTCTGTAAAATAATACTGCATATGTTTCCTGGAGAGGTAGTTGAAAACAAAGGAATACTTTTTGTTAATCCTGAAGAGGCTAGTGTAAAAGAATACTTGTATCTGAGTTCAGATAGTGAAAATCCAGTGGTTGTTTGCCCTGGGACTGGATGTAGCTCACTGGGTTAGTGAGTGAACCAGGATAATTCTTGGCTAAGTTCTCTTTCCCTTAAACTCTTTTATTTTTTAGCTTCATATTTACTAATGGAATTGAAAAGTTTTTTTTATCAACCTCTAACTCAACAATTCAATAAAACGTGTTTTCAAAGATAAACTAACCTTAAAGTCTCTTGATCGAGGCCGTACTCAACCAAATAAAATGAATTAAAGTGCAGTAAGGGTTGGTTAACCCAAAGTCGTTTCCCAAAGAATCCAATTACAAATTCATATTTTCAAAGTCAAAGCAACACACAAACACAAGGGGATTTTGATTGTTGTTCATTCTATTTTCTAATTTTCAAAAACAGAATTCGAAATTCCTATTTCAATTCAACAAAAACAGATTGATTCACAAGCTCATTCAAATTTGGATGTCTCATGGATTCAAAGATTTATTTCAATTCCCTTAGAAAATCCGAATTAATCAATGAAGCATCAATCAATTCTTAACAATCTCATACAAAGATTAAGCAAATTTGTATCAAGAACCTAATCCCTAACCTATTGAATTAAGCAAACAGTAGATACATCTTAGGATTAAGCAAACTAAAATGTGAATTTCAGATCATGAATTAAAAATCGAATTCAATAAGCATTCATCCAATTCAAGATTCAATAACCTAGAATTCTAGAGATTAGGATAAGAAGGAATTTGCACAGAAAATTAAAATTCGAAATTTAATTAAAGAACCTCAACATCCAATGCTCATGATACTTGAGAATCAATCCTCAATGCTCAGCCTTCCATGGAGGAAGTGGAGAATCCGAAAATACAAGAAGAAGAGGAAGAAGGAGCAAAAACGAAATTGCAAGAAGAGAGAAAAAGAGAGGGAAAGTGGAGAGTCTTTTTTCTAAAATCTGAAAAATGAATGAAAAGTGTTCAAACTACTCAGCAACACACCTATTTAGAGCTTAAATCACTAACAATCTGATTAGGCCTTAATTGGGCCGAAATTAATTAAAACAGGCCCACAAACTAATTACAAAACTAATCAAATTCGGACTTGTGACAGGCAACAACAGTAAGCGATTTTGAAACCGAAACTGCTCCTAAGTTTTCATGGGAATATGGTGATATAACATAGCAAATTAAAGCCCCGGAAGTTAGCTTTCCAATGCCACTGGAATCACTCAAATCGGACATCTACAGCTCCAGATATCATCAAAACAAGACAGGTAGGTCAGTAGGTTTAAAAATTCGAAATTAAACAACATTTACAGTTAAAGCCCAATTCGGTAAATCCCAATTAAATCAGTGGATTTCATCACAATTAAACTCCAATAAAGCTAAGATTAAAGGTACTAAGTGTGAATAAAATTGTGCTCATCATCTCTCTCATATCGTTTGAAGCATTACAGAGAATGTACTTTGAAGAACCTCTGAAATAACTCTCTGAAGTGAGTCTGAAAAGAACTCAGTTCAGAAGTAAGAAGCAGACTTCAGACGATCATCAATCATCTGAAGTTATTCAGAAACAGTTCTAAAGAGATTCTTTATAATAATCTTCAGAAGATACTTTGAGATGTTTTTAATTAATTCAATTTCTATCTGAAACCAACTTAATTAAATGTTTATTCAAAACCATCTTAAGCTTTTAGTAGAAAGATTATCAATTTTATCTTTCTTATCTTCCGCACGGTTTAATTAACTCTGATCTTAAGTTTTATTTGAACTTGTTTTATTTTATGCGTTGGTTTATTTCAAGATTTCCAAAATTACTCAAAAAGTTTGAAACACTATTCAACCCCCTTTCTAGTGTTTCCTGTGGTTCTAACAATTGGTATTAGAGCTCACCTTCGGGTTGAGCATCTAACAAATGCAGAAGGAGTAGATCCTTAGAAGATGGAAATGTCACCAAGCTGAAGCAACTCTGAAGAATGATAATGAGAAAAGGAAATAATTTTCTTAAAACTCATTATTCATGCAATTAAGGCATCTTTCAGAAGAGCGTGATGAAAAAGGAAAGTACATTTATCTCAGATCACATATGGGTAACATCCTTCCTATCTTAGTTTAGATTAAATATATTTATTCAAATTATGTATGAATTACATGTTGTTATTGAAATTGTTAATGCATGCGTATATATACTTGTGTGAAAATTAACAGTTGCATATTATTTGTTATGTATATTAGTTGTTTAGTTGAAGAGTCGTTTGTGTTAATTATTCTGTCAATAAATGTGATATGGCGCAATGTGAATCATTGAATCATCAACCGATTTCTCATAATTGGCACGATGCACAACTCTCCATGTCTGTTCAGTGCATGTAACCATCTCTCATCAATGCTTGAAGCACGCCTGGTTACCCATTTAAAAGGATTGGAAGATCAACATGGAAACTACACTTCATTCAATCAATTCTCATAAAGGGCAAAGTTCTTCAAGCACCCTAATCTCTCAAGATCATCAGTTGAAACGTACTCAATGGAAAACATGTCTGCATCATTGATAAGTGAAAATTAGTTGATAAATTAGAGCACTTTTTATTTCATTTATCAAGGATAAAATGATAATTTTGCCCCAATTTAATCCCTTTTTATTAAATATTAGATAAATTGTATTTATTAATCTAAGATTTGAATTTGATGCTATTTTGATGGAAATATTGCTGATTTTTGCAGGATATTGCAAAGATTTGATTTGAAGGATAGATAACATTAAATGAGGGAGATGTCTGCAAGATTTGAGATTGATTGAAGATATTTAATGAAGATTTAAAGAAGATTTGAAGCCATTAATGAGGAGATCACTGCCAATCAATCAAGGATTATGCAGACAAGTTTCCCAATTAAATCAAAGATTGCTCAATAAATACAAAGATATCATCAAGAAAAGGGAAATAAGGAAAGACAAATCTACTAAAACCAATCTCGGGGAGAGATCAAGATTAAAAAGAGAAAGTTGGAGCTACAGGACGCTACCTGCGCTTCACCCCGCGCTATAGCGCAGGTGAAGCGTAGACTCTCTGGAAGTTGCGCCTCATCCTGCGCTGTAGCGCAGCCTGGAGCGCAGGTTACGATGATTTGGTCTCTGTTGCCGTTTTTAGATCTCTTCCCAAATTGCTATGTCTTTCCTTAGTCTATAAACAGGAACCTCTTGCACCAATCCCGGTGTGCACGATCATTGTAATCCAGTCTATATTTCAGTGATAATGTACCAAAGCTAAGTTTAGAGTAGGAGAGGAGGAGCGCTTCATAAGGATTGAAGATGGTGACAGCATCTTCGGTGGTTTGTATGGCTACCTCGTGTAGTTAACTCTCCATTAGGATTGGATGTAATTGATTCTATCCCAAGTGTATGTAAACTCTATATTATTATTTCTGTGCTTTCTATCTATAATATTGGTAATCTTATTTTGTACTTAATTCCTAATTCCCGCGCTTTCGCCTGGAGTTATAAGCTAGTCTCAACTAACTAGGTTAGTTTTGATTAGGACTGAGAGTGGGGGAGTGACTTCTAAAGAGACTCACTCTCTGATTGAATAAGAATACTCGGTTAACCACTGACCGAAATGGGTGTTTACTAATAATTGATGGGTAGTGTGAGTAACATAATGAAGGGAATCCGACCATTAGGCTTGGTATTGATAAACCGATAGCAAGAAGTTAGTTGATTGTGAATCCAGGATTCGAACATAGGTGTATCCTGATGAGTGAGGGTAGTGACAGTACTTGAGCGAAGGTGCGTCTACAGTTATAGGCCTCGTTTATCAACTAATTTCCTTTACAAACTGACAAAAAAGAGCAAAATAAGCCGAGGGTAAGTCTGTCGCCTGGGAAAGCCCGCATGGATTATCTTTGAGTGTGTGAGGCGGCTGGTAACTCGGGGTCTTAGCAATAAAGTTTATCTAGGATATTATAGAGTAAACGTAAAATAATAAATAGTTTTTATACGCACAAACGGTGTGATGATATGAAGTCCAATCCTAATCCAAGTAAAGTGTCTCTAACTCTTCCTTTCTAATTCTATTGATATTAATCTGTTATTTACAATTCCGCAACAATATACTCTAAACCATTGTTTCTCCTTGATAATTAGATCACAGTCTACATAAATTGACTGTTCCCTGTGGATACGATACTCTTCTTACTATTATACTGTTGGATTTGTGGTTCGCTTGCCAGAAACCCATCAAGTATTTTTGGCGCCGTTGTCGGGGAACGGTTTTGTGTATACCTTAGAGGTCTAGTTATCAAGTTTTCTTTTACTTATCTTAGGAATTTGTTTTTCTTTTTTTTTAAGATTTGTATTTATTTTTTTTAGGAATTTTACTGTTTTTCCATATTTAAAATAAAAATCTCTTCAACACTTACCCTTTTTCAAGTTTCTTGTTTATGCTTCTGAGAGGTCAAGCGTCTCCAAATCAATTACAGTTTGACCCGGAAATAGAAAGGACGTCTCGAAGGAACAGAGGTAGAAACTCGAGGAGGAGAAGGAGATTATTTGTTGAAGAACCCAAAACATGGCCGAAGAGGAAGCTCCAAGAAGGAGGACACTAGGAGATTACATCTCCCATCAAGGACCGCGTCACTTCTCCAGCATTGTATTACCACCAAATGCAAGCGCTTTGGAGTTGAAGACTGCACATCTTAACCTTATTAGTGCACATCAATTCGCTGGATTGGACCATGAAAATCCAAACACTCATCTTTCTAACTTTTATGAATTGATTGGTAGTATGGGTTTCAATGAAGGTAATTTGGAATCTGTCTACTTACGCTTGTTTCCTTTCTCTTTGATAGGTAAAGCTAAGGAATGGCTATAGTCACACTCAATCAAAGTCTAACCAATTGGGGTGTGGTTGAAGAAAAATTCTTGACAAGATTCTTCCCACCAGGAAGCAGATAGAAGCCAAGGCAGATATTTCCACATTCAGACAAGGGATGGATGAGCCACTTTGTGAAGCCTGGGAGAGATTCAAATCTTTGCTGCGCAAATGTCCCAATCATGGCTATGAAGACATAGCCCAACTCAACATGTTTTGCAAGGGACTGCGTTCAGACTCTAAGTCATTTATAGATGCTGCAGCAGGAGGAACAATCTTATCCGCATAAGTTGATCGAGCTCTAGAAATTATCAACAACTTTGCTCAGAACGATCAACAAGCTCAAAGTGGAAGACAACCTGCACAATTATCAAAGAGAGGGATGCTCGAACTCAATCAAAGTGATGCTCTATTAGCAGAGAACAAGCTCATCAAACGTCAGATAGAAGCACTCACTGAGACATTGAAGGCACTCCCTCAACAACTCAAAGCTGTCTACTCACCACCCGTCCAAGCCCAACCATTGATTTGCGACTTCTGTGGAGGTGACCATCAAAATGGTCGATGTTCTATACAAGAAACACAACCAGAGCAAGTCAACTAGATGGGTAACAGGGAAGCCAAGGGAATTTCTCTAACAACAACAACAATCATTACTCTCAAGGTTGGAGAAATAACCAAACCAACTCTGGTTAATCAGAATGGAGAAAGACAACCACCGTACCAACAACAGCCTTCAACTTATGATAAGTTGAATTCTTTGGAAGGTAAGATTGATGACTTGGTACAAGGATTTAGTGGATTCAAGAAGACCACTGAGGCATCAATCTAGATTCTAGAGAATCAAGTGGGTCAGTTAGCTACTGAGATGGCAGAGCACGGGCAGCAACACTTCTCAGCTGTGACCCAAACTAATCCAAAGGAACAATGCAACTTGGTTGCTACTGATGGCAACAAGTCAGAGGAGGAGGAACCTGATGAGGAAGAAGAAATCATCTTCGAAGAACAACTGCTTCAAGAGGAAGTTGTTCATCAAGATGAAGAAAAAGAAGCCCCACAAAAAGAAGAACATCATGAAGAGAAGGTCTTGGTTACAAGTAAGTCACTTGACCCAGGTAAGTTTACTATACCCATATCTATTAGTAATCTACCTACTACTCATGCTTATTAGATCTTGGAGCGAGCAGCATCAATTTGATGTCGCTATCGTATTTTAACAAGTTGAGTAATGTGAAGGTCAAGTCTGCTAATGTGAGATTGCTTCTTGCGAATAAATTTGCTCAAAGCCTACATGGAATAGTAGAGGATATTGAAATCAGAGTAGATAATTTTGCATATGTTGTAGATTTCTACACTGCAGAGACAGAGGAGGAGGATACTGAAGTCCCCCTCATTTTAGGAAGACCATTCATGAAGGCTGCTAAAATGATCATTGATGTTGATCGAGCGAAATATGAATTGAGCTCAGAGGATGAAACCATTGTGTTTCATATTGACAGGGGTGTACCCAAGTTACAACAAACTGATGCTATTTCCAAAAACTCTTCAAAGTTGCCAAGCTACGGATTTCTGAGGAAGCCTAGGATGAGGGTAAAGCATCCAGAGTCAACTTGGGAATTCCACTTTAAAAGAAAAAAGAGATCAACATCTGATACTGAGGAAGATAGTGACAATGAGGGAAGAGTCACAAATTGGCATGGAGGATGAGAACTCAAAGGTAGAACTGGTATGGAGTCAAACATCATCCTCCACTTGAGGCCACCATAAAAAGGTTACATAACCAGGCGTCGAGCTAAAAGACGTTAAACAAGCGCTTCCTGGGAGGCAACCCAGTGTTTGTGAGTTTTTTTTCTTTTGTTAATTTTTCATTTTTAGGATTTAACTGTGTAATTAGGAAATTGTTAAAATGGGGATATAAATTTAAAAGGAATGCATGGAATCAATTAGGAGTGGCAGAAACAGAGAGAATACTACACCCTGCGCTCAGCCTGCGCTACGGCGCAAGTGAAGCGCAGAATAAAACTGGAAATCCAAACTCTCTGGATTTTGCGCTTCACTCTGCGCTGTAGCGCAGGGTGAAGCGCAGTGGCACGCATCTTCTGAAGCAGTGCGCGCTCCACGCTGCGCTATAGCGCAGGGTGTAGCGCAGGGAATGCTGTTTAAATTTCGAATTTGGAACGAGGGAGTTCATTTCAAACTTCCCTCCGTTCTTTCCCTCGCTTTTTCTCTGCGATTCTTGACCCTTGCTTTGACTTTTCTCACTCATACAGCCCTTTTCAGTTTCTGCTGAGCTTATATTAGGTATGTTTTTATAGTTTTCTTTCTTTTTAACCGATTAAAATTTTGAATTTTTTTTATTTGAGCATAGCCTTAGGATAGGAAGTTTAGGATTCTAGGACCCTTTAGGAAAGAAATAATTGTTTATAAATGTTCAAAAATAGTTTGCATGTGGTTAGGATCTTTTGTGAGCTATTCTTGTTTGCTTAGGTGGTAGTTTTTAAAGTGCTCAATGATTTCTGTAGATTATTTCTATTGGTGCATGTGTGCTTGATTAATTGCTCTGATATTTTTACATGCCCTTACAAAAATAATTATGCCCTATTGCATGTTACTGATGACATGATTTTGAGCATGAGTTGAATTCTCACTTTTGCCTTATTAGGATTGTTTAGGACTTGCTTTAACTGATCGCTTTAGTTTGTCTTAATTAATTAATTGGAATTTATTGGGTAATGATTAAAATAAAAAATTTTATGCACAATTGTTTGATTAATTGATTGCTCTAATTATTGAATTAATTGGCCATTTATTTCATAATTATGAGTAATTAAATATTATGATGCATAAATAATTTTGATTTGCTTCTCTTTTGCAGATGGTTCGAACAAAGAATGTCAGTGATCCTAGTTCCTCTAGGAAGGGAACAGGGGGTGCCAAGAGGAAGGCCCCCCAGAGGGCACCTGATTTTGACCCTCAGCGCTTCAAGGACCTAAAGTCCTTTGAAGCCTACACTTACATTGCAGACTGCAAATTCATTAAGGAGCGACCGTCGTCCTTGGGGAGGGCGAGTATGAGGAGTTCTCTACTGAGATTCACAGGAGGCGTTGTGGTCGCCTCAGCCCACGACAGCTACTTTGACCCGGATATCGTCAGAGAATTCTATGCTAATCCATTGGAGACCAAGGCGTTAACATTAGGAAGGAGTCTTATGTGAGGGGACAGGTGATGAGATTTGATTGCAACGCAATCAATGCACTCCTAGCATACCCCATAGAGGAGGACAGAGACCTGGTGGAGTGCCAATACCAGGAAAGGATGGAGACCGTTGGTGTCAACGGTAATGAGCTCCTCGACACAGAGAGTGCTCAACTGCTTTGTCTACCAGGGCGTTCTTTTGAGAGGAACGCATATCGGCATGCTGCTTGGATTTACAGGAAGGATATGAGGAGCATTCACAGATGTGGACAGTACTGATACTGGCCAACATTTTACCCTACTGGGCATGTTTCAGATGTGGTTATGCCCATGGCCCACCTCATCTACTCCATCCTCACCAACACTGTTATCGACGTCTCACAGATCATCACTCATAAGATAGCAGACTATGCTACTGCTTTGGAGCGTCGGACACCCAACTCCAAGATCAGGCTTGGCTTTCCTTCTCTTATCACTTCACTCTGCAGATCTAGGGGTGTGGAGGTGAACCCCAGGGTTCGCATCTTACCGCCTATGACCAGAACGTATATTGAAGCCAACTGTATCGCAGCTGCGGAGTTACAGGTTGAGGATGAGCAGCAGCAGCAGCCACCACCACCACTAGCAGACATGGATGCTCCAGTCTGGGCCCACAACTTGAGGCCCAGAACACTCACATGATGGCTCAGATGTCCACTCTCCACCGAGCCGCTGTTCACTTTCAGAGTACTCATTACCAGGCTGGTGTGGACCCATGCTCCCTGCATACTTTCATGACTATTACAGTTGCCTGAGGACAGGCCTCTTTCCCAGGGGGGAATGGAGAAGCTGGAGCTGAGGATCGGAGCAGTTCACATGATTAGTACAACGAGGACGATTTTCTTCCTACTCGGTGCTTTTCTTCTTTTTTCTTTTCCTTTTGCTTCTTTTATTTCTTATTTTTCTTATTTTTCTTCTTTTATTTTCTTATTTTCTTTTCTTTGTCTTTTGATTTGTACTGTATCTATCTCACTGATACTTATATATTATGCAGTACTTATCCAGTTATTTTTGTGTTTTTCTGAAATTTCTTAGATTTTTAGGATTTTTTAGGAATTAGGAATCAAGGTAACTTTTTTCAAATTCTCTGTAAATAAGTAGTTTAACTAACCAATCTAGGGAAGATGATCGGGTCTTGTGATTAATTCCATAATCAGTTAGGATTAGGGTACTTCTCAAGAGAACCTATCATGATAGTTAATTAAATCCATTAAGTGCTTTATCAAGGAAATTTTAGCCATAACCGGTGAGATGAGAGCCTAAACCCTTAAATTGAGAGCTTCTCACCGCTGCTTGTTAACTGTTATTGCTTGAGTTTCTGAATTTTTGCTTGCTTGAAGAAGATGTGGAAGTGACCAAAGGCATATTTTGTGATTATAATATTATGCTCAGTGCCAAAAAGCCAACCTTGATTTAATATTTCCATTTATTGATGGCCCATTTGAGCTTGAATGTTTTCTTGATGCACCCTAACCATTATCATTGAATATCACCTGTCCCTTAACACTTGGGATAGAGAGCAAGGTACACCACAACAATATGGGGACAAGAGGTTGGTCACAGAAACTCAAGAAAAGGCACAAGAAATCACAAAAGAGGGATCCTCTCCCACAAATAAAGTTTCTGTGTTATTCTTACAGAAAAAAAATTTGCACAAAAGTGTGGAATTGAATAAGTTGGGGCGAGAATTTCTTTAAAACAATGAGGCCAAGCTGAAAATGGGTGACCATTCAAGAATGACCAGGTGAATTGAGAGAAGTCCCAAGCACAATCACAAGATGCTCTCTATTCAAAGTGTTCCTTGAATATCCAGAAAAACCATAATTTCTTGATATCCCTGCATCATTAGAACCTAATAAAGACCTTTTGATCCATATTAACTGCTTGCAGGTTCAGATCTTGGAAACGGCTATCAATTCTAGTTGTTCAACAATGGTGACAAAGATTGAGGGAAACACTTACCCGTGAGAATGAGAGATTTACTTGGTTTATCACTTACTGCTTTAATTGCTATTTTTGAGAAAGTTTAATTAATGTTTGTATTTCTATCCTAATTGATGATTGGTAATATCCCTTGATCCTGAGTTTTTCTTATGTTTGGAAAGTGACTGCTACTTAGGAAATAGCTGAGAGATAGTTCCTTGAATTTGTTTTTAATTATTAAGAATACACCTGGGAATAGAATTGATTTTTGATTGCAAAGAGGTCTCTTGCTTGAGGACAAGCAAGAAGTTAAGTTGAGGGGATTTTGATAAGTGAAAATTAGTTGATAAATTAGAGCACTTTTTATTTCACTTATAAAGGATAAAATGATAATTTTGCCCCAATTTAATCCCTTTTTATTAAATATTAGATAAATTGTATTTATTAATCTAAGATTTGAATTTGATGCTATTTTGATGGAAATATTGCTGATTTTTGCAGGATATTGCAAAGATTTGATTAGAAGGATAGATAGCATTAAATGAGGGAGATGTCTGCAAGATTTGAGATTGATTGAAGATATTGAATGAAGATTTGAAGAAAATTTGAAACCATTAATGAGGAGATCACTGCCAATCAATCAAGGATTCTGCATACAAGTTTCCCAATTAAATCAAAGATTGCTCAATAAATACAAAGATATCATCAAGAAAAGGGAAATAAGGAAAGACAAATCTGCTAAAACCAGTCTCGGGGAGAGATCAAGATTAAAAAGAGAAAGTTGGAGTTGCAGGACGCTACCTGCGCTTCACCCCGCGCTATAGCGCAGGTGAAGTGCAGACTCTCTGGAAGTTGCGCCTCATCCTGCGCTGTAGCACAGCCTGGAGCGCAGGTTACGATGATTTGGTCTCTGTTGCTGTTTTTAGATAGATCTCTTCCCAAATTGCTATGTCTTTCCTTAGTCTATAAATAGGAACCTCTTGCACCAATCCCGGTGTGCACGATCATTGTAATCCAGTCTATATTTCAGTGATAATGCACCAAAGCTAAGTTTAGAGTAGGAGAGGAGGAGCGCTTCATAAGGATTGAAGATGGTGACAGCATCTTCGGTGGTTTGTATGGCTACCTTGTGTAGTTAACTCTTCATTAGGATTGGATGTAATTGATTCTATCCCCAAGTGTATGTAAACTCTATATTATTATTTCTATGCTCTCTGTCTATAATATTGGTAATCTTATTCTGTACTTAATTCCTAATTCTCGCGCTTGCGCCTGGAGTTATAGGCTAGTCTCAACTAACTAGGTTAGTTTTGATTAGGACTGAGAGTAGGGGAGTGGCTTCTAAAGAGACTCACTCTATGATTGAATAAGAATACTCGGTTAACCACTGACCGAAAAGGGGTGTTTACTAATGATTGATGGGTAGTGTGAGTACCATAATGAAGGGCATCCGACCATTAGGCTTGGTATTGATAAACCGATAGCAAGGAGTTAGTTGATTGTGAATCCAGGATTCGAACATAGGCGTATCCTGATGAGTGAGGGGTAGTGACAGTACTTGAGCGAAGGTGCGTCTACAGCTATAGGCCTCGTTTATCAACTAAGTTCCTTTACAAACTGACTAAAAAAAGAGCAAATAAGCCGAGGGTAAGTCTGTCGCCTAGGAGAGCCCGCATGGATTATCTTGAGTGTGTGAAGCCGCTGGTAACTCGGGGTCTTAGCAATAAAGTTTGTCTAGGATATTATAGAGTAAACCTAAAATAATAAATAGTTTTTACATGCACAAAGGGTGTGATGCTATGAAGTTCAATCCTAATCTAAGTAAAGTGTCTCTAACTCTTCCTTTCTAATTCTATTGATATTAATCTGTTATTTACAATCCTGCAACAATATAATCTAAACCATTGTTTCTCCTTGATAATTAGATCACAGTCTACATAAATTAACCGTTCCCTGTGGATACGATACTCTTCTTACTATTATACTGCTGGATTTGTGGTTCGCTTTCCAGAAACCCATCAATCATCAAGTGACTCAAACCTTCCCATGTTTGACGAGAGAATCATCCCTTTCAAATTGGTTAATCTCTCAGACTTTGAGGAAGCTGACTACAAGATCTCAGAATATTTTGAGGGTGTTGGATGGACTCCTTTCTTCAGCAACATTTCCTCACCATGGCATGAGGAAAGCGTTTTTGGAATTCTGGAACAACTCCAAGGTTGTGTCTAATAAAGATTGGTCTGAGATTAAGACATAAGTGATGGGAAGACCAATTTGTGTGGACTCCAACTTAATAGCTGAGGTGATTGGAGTGTCTGCCAGAGGAGAGCAATATTTCCAGAGGTGGGAATCCCTTCATGGTGGGGCTCTCATCTTTGATGAAGTTCTCTTTGGAAGAAGACGTCTAGAACCTTACAGACCCTCTCAACTTATGAACATTCCCAGAGCACTTCTTGTTGTGTTGAACTGTTGCATCCTCCCCAAAGGACACAACAAGTTAGTAATAAATCAGCTGGAAAGGTTCGTACTGGGACACTTGCTGACGAAGAAGAGAATCAATCTCCCTTGGGTTCTGATGTTTCAGATCATTTTCAGAGATGAGATGGGAATGAGAATCACTACCCTCACAACACCTTGATAATGAAAATTCTTATGCCCAAGGGCTTTTTAGTGGAAAGTCACTTTGACCAACCGCCTCCTAACTTCTTCACTCCGGGAATGCATGCTGAGCTAGACCGGACCTTAGTTGAAAGAGAAGCTGCTCCAGAAAATCAGGTTAGTCACCCCTTCTCTCCTTGCTCAATGCAATAAAGAGAAAGGTCTGCCACTCACCTTGGCGCTCATGGAAGGAAAAGGATGGTGTAGGGTGCATATCATCTGAAGAAGGTGAATGACAGGGTAAAGCAGCTTGCTAAGAGGCTGAAAAAGACTGAGAAGGAGCTACAAGAGCTCAAGGTTGAAAGGAGAATGCTGATGTTGCTGAGAACTCTCTGATGATCATTGATTCGCTTGTGTATTTTCATTACCCTTATTCTTGTTTAAATATGTTATGTTTAATATTTTCTTCTTATACAATAACAACATCTAAACTTTTGTTTTGCTCCTTTGTTGATATGAGTTTCTTTCATAAGTTATTAAGTTTCTTCTTATCTGTGATTGCGTTATACTATCCATATTATGAGTGCGAATGTTTAATGAATCTTTTAAACATAACACACGTCCTTAAATATTAACAAATGGTATAGCTAAAGATGAAATCTATTAACTAATAAAATAAGACAAGATCAAAATCTATATTTTAAAGATATTTCCTTAATGATTAACAAGTTCAATTAAGTAATATCAGGCTACTGAAAGGTATTTTTAGTTTGTGTAGGTTTCAGAAAACAGGTTTTGAAGATAATCTTAAGAAGACCATCAAAAGGAAATATCGTCTGAAAAGGTGGATCAAGGCAACATCGCCTGAAAGGATGGCTAGTGTGATATCATCTCCATTCTCTGAACCTGTTTAGAAAGTTCACTATGAACTTACTGAAATTGTGGGTCAGAAATGATAAGGTGGTTGGCACTCTATGCACTAAGCCTACCTCAATTCTTGAGAAGACAATTTTGACTTAGTAACATCCCTATTCTCTGAACCTGTTCAGAAGGTTCTCAATGAACTTACTGAAATTATGGGTCAGGAATGCTGAGGTGATTGATACTCAAGCCATTGAAGTCTATCTCAATCCTTGAGGGATAGGTCAAGATGATTGATCAAAGAATCTCTTGGAGCACAAAGGACAAAAAGCATATTGGAACTTGCTGATAACAAGCAACTTCAGAAGGAGAAAAAGACTTTAAAGAAAGGGTGCAATGTTAGAAATGCATTCCTCCATCCAGAGAACAATAAGCAGACCTAATGGTAACATCACTTCACCTTATAACTTAAATATCTGTGAAAATTGACCTCTAGTAAAACTTTAATTTCTCCAATAAAACTTCAATTCTTTTAATAAGCAAAAACTTAAAAGACTTAAAACTTCTCAGATAATAATCATAAAACTTTATTATGTGTTTTCTTTTATGCTATGTCTGAAAAGTCTGTTTTAAAAGTTTTCCTTTTTAAAATGTTTTCTCACATTTTTTTCTTTCTTATTTCTATTTTCTTTTCTATTTCTCAAAAAGTATTTCAAAAAGTGTTTTCAAACCTGTTTTTATGGTTTTTTTTTGTGTTTGTCAAAAACGTTTTCCAAAACTTTCTTATCAACGCTATTGATTCAGTTTCCTATGGTGCTCTTTACACAAACTCATCTCTTCAAAGCTCCTTTATAGCTTTGCCTAAGAGTTTGAGTGTGTTGCTCTCTGGAGGACAATGAAGAAGCAAAGGAAAGTAGAGGAAGGATTTCTGGAACACGTTGAGGCAAAGATCAAGTCATCTTGGATGATGTATGGAATGAAGAGTAAGGGAAAGGGTTCATCTGAAAACTCGTTTCTCTATACTTGGACCATGGTGATCTTGTTGCATCACAAGTGGACTAGAAGACCACTGGGAGATCCCAGAATAGCCAATCTTATGAAGGGAACCACTTCAAATTTGATCCTTGGGATTAAGGTGGTGGTTGGTGGTCGAAATACAGTCTAAATGATGCACCTCCACCATTCCAGTTATTAAAGGGAGATTGCATGCAATAAGCACGGTTGGGATGGAAGTATAGGGGTTCATGAGGCGCTTCTAAGGCTCTCCAGCCGAAGGAGTGGTGGTAGCATTGAAAGAGATGAATCCACTAAGGCTATGCCTCAGGCCTTCGTAGGAATCAAGAGAGGTAGCGACGATAAATGTATTTTGAATTTTTCAAAAATTTGTTTGTAAATAAAGTCTTGTTTTTCTTTATGTATTTTGCTTCTGTAATGTATTTTTTAATGTATTTTGTACATATCTTTGTGTCTCTGTTTCTGTTTCAGTATCTCTTGTTTAAGAAAATATAAAACTTAAGTTTAATAACTCCTTTCAACTTGTTAATATTCAATAATTCTTTTAATCAATTGTAATTAAGCAAGTTTAAATCTTAAGTTCAACAACTGATAACAATCAGTATCTTAAAAGTTTATCTTTTGGCTCTGTCTCATCTTTAACAATTGGTTTTAACATTCATAAGAACAACACTTTATAATTTCTAATAACTCATAAATAATTGGTATATAACAGTTGGTTTGTTTTTAACATTTGGTATCAAAATTCAGAAAGATAATGAAAGAGCAGAAAGACAATAACAAAATTTTTTAATGCAAGACAAAAGGGGGAAATAATGTCCAAATCTTTTTAATTAATGACAAAAGGGGGAGAAATATAAAACTAACAAAATGTTGTAAGTAAAAAACTCAATGTAACAAGTAACTGGAAACTCAGAAGATAACTGGCTATATCAAAATAAAGGTTATAACAACTGTCATAACTAAAGAATAATAGTAAGTATAACATGCGGTATCCTTAGTTCTCAATGATTAACAAACAACTAATAATTGGTTAAATTAAAAAAGGTTAACAAATGGTAACTAAGAAGCTTTAAATACATGGTGTAATTATATAACAATTGGTATCTGTGATAAGTTAAATAACATGTGGTATCTAACAATTTTGGTATCTAATAGATTAACATCTGGTATCTAAGAAGTTAACAATTGGCATCTAAAGAATTAAAGTTTTTCTCAGGGGGAGTAATATAAATAGGGGGAGCAATATAAATAAAATAAATTATTTATCATCCTTCGTTTCCTTTCCTTAAAACATTTTGTAAGTTATACATATCTTATTTGTCATCATTAAAAAGGGGGAGATTGTGAAGTCTATAAATCAGTTTGAGCATTCAAACTTGACTCAAGACTTAGCATCCTTAGGTTTTAATGATTAACAAATAAGATTATATAAGCAGATTCTACTGAGAAAGGTATCGGTTTGTTGATTGTGTTTCAGGTTGGAATATCCATCTGAAGTAAGACAGTTCAAAAGAAGATCAAATCAGAAGAAGAATATCATATAAGAAGAGAAGAACAAATGCAGGATCTGAAAAGAAGAAATCTACAAGAAAGATGAAGCAAAGCACTGAATCTGAAAAGAAGAGAAGACTTGTCTATCTGAAATGTACTCTTTATCTGAAGACCTGAAGACTAAAGTAAAGTGTCAATTGTCTGAAGACCTGAAGACTATCTGAAGATTTGAAGACTATCATCTGAAGAGAAGAAAAGAGTAGCACAAAATCTGAAAAGAAGAAAAGTATAACACAGAGTCTGAAGAGAAGAGAAGACTCGTCTATCTGAAGCATTTTCATTGTCTGAAGACTTGAAGACAATAGTGAAGACTTGACTCCATCTGAAGAGCGGTTATCATCTGAAGATATAAAGTTGATCTGAAGCATTCTGTGTATCTGAAGAATGAATGTGTCAGAATCAAAGTTTGACCTATTGAAGACGTTGCTATGTGTGAAGAACACTCTACCCAAGAAATACACTTAATTCATCATAAGAGTCAAAACCACTTTCTTACCTCGATCAAAAGTGCACAAATAAGGAAAGTCTGCAACGCCTGCTGCACCTGCAACGGAAAAGCATTGTATGCGCAGACCTACTGCTGCCCAGAACGTATCAAAAGACTGAACAAGAAAATGACGAGAAAGATGTTTGAACTAAAACATCTTTATCCATTTGTATCTCAGAAGAATAGGAAGAAGAAAAGAAGAATAGATCTGCGATCGTCTGAAGAAAAGAAGAAACATCTTGCCAGAAGAAAGGAGCTTATTGAAAGCATCTCAATCTGAAGAATTAAAATAAGCTTGAAGCTATCATCTGAAAAAAGCATATGTTGAAGCTGAAAACATCAAGCTGAAACAATGCAACCATATGAAAGCTTATCAACCTTCTGAAAGTATGAAGATTGAATTTACTAAACACATACTCTATGAACAAAATGACTTGACTGTCTGAAGTAATAAAGACTCTCAACTCTCTGACTACGTGGACAAATTTCAACATAGAAGAAGTCACAACAGAAGCTGAGACCATATGATTCAACGGCTATAATATCATATGTCTTTATTCAAAGAGGAAATAGCAACAACGACTATTGTCCTTAGGACAAGACACCTCACTCAAAGAAGAAAGAGGAAACTGTTTCAGGAGCAAATGAAAAGGAGTATATACAAATAAGAAAAAGGACAAATCCAACGGATACCTACTCATACATACTCTAAAGGAAAACAGAGGAAAGCAGAAGAAAGCTAAAGAAAGTAGAAGCAAATCAAGACAGAGAAGAAGAAGCATAAAAATATCAAGGAAATCTCTCAAAGGAGCTCATCTATAGAAGTGTCAGAACAAGATCGTCTGAACACTTATTTTGCTTAAGAAGAAGCAACCGTTTTAGAAGTTATTACACAACGGCTATATGAGCCACATCATCAACATCTCAACAGTATTATCAACCATCTTCAACGACTATATTTCATCAGATGATATAAATAGCCTCAAGATTGAATTTGAAGATGTTGGCATTTCTTGCTAACCAGAGGCAGTTGCCATGCCAGGCAATTCCTCAGAATGAAAAATAGAAGTGCTGCCATGTATTATCATATTCATCCTTAACCCATGGCATATCACTGATTACGCAGAAAAGTTTGGTTCATAGGAAATCAATTATCAAATTCAACCAATCTTCTGAAAATACAGAGTTGAATTAGAACTTAGAAGAAAATACATTCTATGTAAAACCTTGTACTTAGATTCATTCATTGTATCCTGAGTAGTACTCAGTTAACCTCTAGTACAGGAAGAGATTAAGTTTATGTTTCATGGAAACCTAAACTTAGTTCAGTTTGCAAACACTATATGTGTCTGAGAGCCTGAAGAGGCTTGGTGGAAGAAAGAATACTTGCTGTTGAGCCTGGAGAGGCTTGTCTGTAAAATAATACTGCATATGTTGCCTAGAGAGGCAGTTGAAAACAAAGGAATACTTGTTGTTAAGCCTGAAGAGGCTAGTGTAAAAGAATACTTGTATCTGAGTTCAGATAGTGAAAATCCAGTGGTTGTTTGCCCTGGGACTGGATGTAGCTCACTGGGTTAGTGAGTGAATCAGGATAAATTCTTAGCTAAGTTCTCTTTCCCTTAAACTCTCTTATTTTTTAGCTTCATATTTACTAAGGGGATTGAAAAGTTTTTTTTTATCAACCTCTAACTCAACAATTTCAATAAAACGTGTTTTCAAAGATAAACTAACCTTAAAGTCTCTCTCATATCGTTTGAAGCATTACAGAGAATGTACGAAGTTCTTTGTGATATTGCACCCATGGAGACATGCCATATGCTATTAGGGAGGCCATGGTTGTATAATAAAAGTATAAATCCTGGGAGGCCTTCTATTTCTTTTGTGCATGGCGGATGAAGGATTAAGTTGATATGTCTATCATCTAACGCTGTACGTGCTGATCAACTGACATTGAAAATAAAAATAGAAAACGAAAGAGAATAGAAGATGAGAGAAGAGAAAGACAAGTTTAATTCAGAATTTTTATTCAATTGGAGAGTGTTTCTCTAATTTTCTTGTTAATTCAAGAATTGAGTTTTATCAAAGGTCCTCCATCCCTTTGTGTGTATAACTCTTAGGCTTATCTTCCATCCTTGGAAGTGTGACGTCTATCAATTTCCATTCCATCTTCTTACCTTTTTTCCATTTTCTCGTTTAAACCATTTCCCAAATTTCCTAATTATGAGCATTCCAACCTAGATAGATCCGTAAAACGAATCCACCCCCTCGGATTCTCGCCATTTGCTATACAAGGTGTTTAATCAAAGGCCACCCATGTTTAGTTGCATACGATTATGGAAGCGACAACAATGTTGTGAGTCAAAGATTGGTGGAGAAACTCCACCTACCAACGAGCTTTCATCCGAATCAAGCGTGGATCACATTCATTGTGGGGCAGTGTGAAAAGGAAGTATTATGTGATATCGCTCCCATGGACTCTTGTCATCTTCTTTTAGGATGGCCATGGCTTCGTTATAAAACACTTAATCTTGATGAACGCTCGCTTTCTTTGAGGCATGAGGGACGCAAGATTAAGTTGAAATTTTTGACACCAAGCCGAGTCAGTGAGGATCAATGTAAGTTGAAGGAGAAAGTATATACAAAAGGAAAGGAGAGAAAAAGAAACAAGAGAGAGTGAAGAAAAAAGGAGAGAAAAAGAAGCAAGAGAGAGTGAAGAAAAAATGAGAGAAAAGAAGAAAAAGAAAGAGAAGAAAAATGGCGAGAAGAAATAGAAAAAGAACTAAAGAAAAAGAGTGAGGAAATTTCATTTGTTAATGATTTTTCTTCTACTGTTTGTGATGTTAATTTACAGGAACAAGAGGATGGGCATGTGAATGAAATACACCAACTCCCATGTTTGAAGAGGAAGCTTGTTGATATTTTTCCTAGTGCTTCATTATGCATCCAGTCCGCTGATGAAAAACAAAGTCTTGAGGATAATGAAACGCAACACATGGAGTTATTTGTTGATACATATAAAAATCTTGTTGCACATTTTCATAAGCATTTTGGGACTGAATCCTATTTGTTTGAAAAAGAAAACCTACACACTTATTGTTCGTTGTGTATTGGTAATCATTATTACTTGCAGGAAGGTGAGGGAGTGTTGCCAAGAGAGGTGCTCCACGGATTGCAAGCATTAGAAAGGAACAACTCTGAATTTATTGAAGTTGTATTCGACCCAGGAGTAAGCATCTGAGTTTCGACAGTAGTTAGTGAATTAAATAAATTAGCAAATAAATAAAGCCTTAAGATTCGGGATGAATCTTCTCAAAGAAGGAGGGTATGATGTGAATCTAACCAGCTCGACTTGAAGGATTGGGGTTGAATTTTATGCAAATTAAAATGTGAATGGTTGATACAACTAGCTACATGGTGGGCGACCATTTTGGGAATTATTGGCTGAATTATGATGTTTGGATAGTTACAAGAGGCATAATGCGGTTGAATGAAATCAAGGAACAAAGAAGTTACAAAATAAAATTCCAAATGAAACGTGGGCTGTTACAACACTTGAAGAGGGGCGGCTAACATTCAATATGGGGGTTACAAATTGATGGAGCAACCAACACTTAATTTTGGGGTTGTTATGTCTAGCAATTGGAGTGGCCACTTCATGGCTGAATCAAGAGCCTATTATTCTTTTGTTTGTTGTTACAAAATCCATATTAAATGTGCGGCTACATGTGGAGGACTGTAGGCTGAATTTTATCAGTTTTATTTCCTAAGTTTAATATCTTTTAGTAGGAGATAATAGATCTGCATGGCAGATTTATTTAGGACGGTTTTGGGTAGTTGTAGGGGCGTGACTACATGGCAGATTGCATGGGCAATTATGCTTGTTTTGTATGGACTATAAGTATTATGCTTCATGCATGCAATCAAAGTTAAGTTGGAAGTTAATAAATATTCAGAATTTTATTATAGAGTGTTTATCTAAATTTCTTGTTAATTCAAGATTTGAGTTTTATCAAAGGTCCTTCATCCCTTTGTGTGTATAACTCTTAGGCTTATCTTCCATCCTTGGAAGTGGGACGTCTATCAATTTCCACTCCATCTTCTTACCTTTTTCCGTTTTATCGTTTAAACCATTTCCCAAATTTCTTAATTATGAGCATTTCAACTTAGATAGATCCGTAAACGAATCCACCCCCTTGGATTCATGTCACCAGGCTCCTAAGTATTTTTTTTCTATGAAGCCTCTCCAGGCTCTACAACAAGTATTATTTACTACCAAGCCTCTTCATGATCTTACAATAAGTATTCTTTACTACTAAGCCTCTTCAGGCTATTATAACAAGTATTCTTTTTCCTCCAAGCCTCTTCAGGCTTCTTAGAATCAGAATAAATACAAATGATTTGAACTCAGAACATAAGTCCTTTATTATGGGTGTATAATATAAAATAAAAGTGATCTAACACTGGATATGAAAGTTTATTCTTGTACAATGAATTCAAACATAAGCAGAACTTCTGACACCTCCAAGCTATTGCATATTGTTGACTTGAACCAATCAGTTTCTCAGCTCTTAAGCCTAGCAACTTTGCAGTATGCTTCTCAGAAGCTCTTCAATTCTTCAATTTTGCTACACTTCTTTTTGCTTCATGCTTGCGCTCTTTCTCTTGATTTTGCAACACTTCATCTTGAGTTGTATTCTGATGCTTCCTTGATGCATTTCTTATATATCTTATACAGTACACTTCTTCGTACATGCTTGTGCTTGCTTTCTTTTTAATACTCATTCTTGCGCACTTCCTCACACTTGTACAAAAAACACATTTAACATCGGTTAAAATGGGCATTTTACATCGGTTCTTCAACCGATGTGTATAGAACCGATGTAGAATGTCAAACGATTCTACATCGGTTGTTTAAAACCGATGTAAAAAGTCAAAATTTTACATCGGTTATAAAGCAACCGATGTTAAAGGTAACCATTATAAGTCAATTTTTAGAGACGAAATTTTTTCGTCTCTAAATGCCTTCTCTAAGCTAGACCTTAGGCTAACAACATGCTTTTCCAAGCTAACATTTATTGTTAGAGATGATCATAAACTATGGACTTCTCTAAACACACACACCTCTCCTAGTTCCACTTAAACAAATGAATTTCAATAGGCCAATTAAATTAAGTATATAATTGATGATGGTGTGAATGAAATTTCTAATGACAAGGGTAATATCTATACGAAACCAATTTGTTAAATTGTTAGTAGTAGTTAAAGCATATATATAAACCAATATAATCATTTGCGTAGTTTTGCTACATTATGTCTTACTTGGAAGCATTCACGGAAAATGGTGATATTAGTCCATAAACAAAAATAAACATGAGATATATCTCAACTAATTTGTCAATGAAAAATAGATGTCGAATCCTACAAAATAGATATATCCTACAATAAATGCTTTAAGAAAAATTCAGGAAAAATAAATGTCAAATCCCTCAACATATTTGGAAAAATATTAAAGAGCATATAAGGTCATAATAATAGCATTTAGGGTGATTACTTGGAAAAATATTAAAGAGCATTTAGGGTCATACCAATGGCATTTTTTTAAGTTATATAAGCAAATATCATAAACTTACTTATAAACTTACTTGAAAACTCATTATGGTCATTTTTTCTTCTAAAACAAAAACATAGGAACACTAAGATGTTCTTTAAGTAGATTGCGAACCAGGTGATAGACTTAGCTCTCTGTTCAGCTTCTCTGTTCAGTTGTTTCAGCCCCTGTTCAACAATTGAAGTTTAAACTTTAACTTCAAAGAGGTGTTTCTGTAGGTCTAGAAAATAGAATGCAATTTAGGAAAAATAAGATAAATTAAAGTAAACAAAAAGAGACTAACATTTGTGGGATCAATATTAAATTTACTAAATTAAATTTCTGTTCTAGAAGCTCCCTTTTGACATTCTCTAAGCCTCCAAATAAGATTAATCAATCCTAGAACCACTTTGGTTAAGAGTAAAGAAGCCAAAACTCGTTGTTGCTGAGAACTCTTTTCAGCTTCTTCAAATGCTTTCGTGAGATTGCTTTCACTCTCATCAGCCAACTTTGACGTTATATTTCTGGTCCATTAATTAGAAAAAAAATGCAACAGTCTCATTAGCTACTGCTCTTACAATCAGAAATTATTGGCTATATTGCACATTAAAAGATGGTTACTCGTAAAGACCATAAGAGCAGCCATTCTAGCATAAGAAGTGAGAGCCAAAAGATCTTATGGCTGGGTTCAAAGAAATCATGAATACTGTTAATAGTGCCAAAAGACCATATTCCTATTAAAATCAGTGGGCATCTCTAAAACACATTACTCATAGAACCTGAGGGTTAATTAAACATGCTAGGCAGACATAATAGAACCTGAAACCATTTAAGGAGCACCGTATAAAATTTCCATCTAAGGAATTCAATTGTTATGATAGAAAAAGGAATTCAGTTGTTGTGATAGAAATCCAAATGTATACTTTGCTAACCAGGAGTTTGAATTTATTAGGTTCAAGGTAAAATTTGTCATTGGAACACATAGTATAGTCATTGTATTATTGACTATTAAATGATTGGCTTGGCTACTATATTATGAGTCTTTTAGCACAAGTTTTTCCAGTGATTGAACTTTTGAACTGAATAACCACAATGGTTTTTAGGAGCTCCTAAACATAATCTTCCTAAAAGAAAATGAGTAGTATCAACCACAATGGTTCCCCAATGCATCTTAGTTGCAGAATCCCAACCATAGCCTCGCACAGCAAGGCAAAAGTACACAGGTCAATATCAGCATAGCTGTACACCATAAACTCTCATAACCACTAAACAAAATACATTCAAGAGAACAACAGAACACTTATTATCAAGCCAGGGAAAGCAATGTTACAATATTTAAATCAAGTGTGAGAATATTGGTTAAATACCTATGATTTAGGTTGAAGAGCCTCAAGTGGACCCTTGGGCTTCTCACCACCTTGTTGTTTCATTCAAAGGCAAGGAAGTGTCAGAAAATTCAATATATGCAACTATTACAGAGGCATGTTTTCCTAAAGTACCTTTCCCAGTGCCTAATAAGCAGAATCAAAGTATTCACGCTCATGGTCCTGGAATAAAAGATAAATGAAGCATATCAATTTCTTCTCTCACATCACATGTTATTGGGCATATTGTCTAAAAATTAAAACTAATAACACTATGGCATGCATATTTAGTAATTCTATTTGCAGTATCACGGTCTATTGGAAATGTTTATTTATCAGTGTTCCTGCATTAGTGTTTACTCATCAATTATTTCAATTATTTGGACTGAAAATTGAAACTAATGCATGCAGTCAATGGAATTTAAACTAACAAAGAGGCTTTGGCTTATGCATTATAAACAAAGATGTATGAATCACAGGCATTTGATATCTCTATGGATAACAGGCGGGTCGTGGATATGAAGATAGAAAAGTTCTCTCATGATCTATCTACACCAATGCTAAGGAAATCTTGTAAATATAAACTACAACTACAACTTCAAGTCTGAGAGTAGTTCCCTGTTCTCATTTTTTAATTTTCTTATTCTTAATACTATGTACCATGAGTGAATTGGTGTCATGTATTTTATGTTGAGTCTCAGAATTAATTTGAGTATTCAAATTAAACTTAAGACTCAGTATCCTTAGGTTTTAATGATTAACAAATAAGATCATATAAGCAGGTTCTACTAAGAAAGGTATTGTTTTGTAGATTGTATTTCAGTGCAGTATTCATCTGAAACCTAGAAGACAGCAAAGGAAGAAGAAATCCACAAGAAATATGAAGCAAATCTGAAGAGAAGAAAAGACTCTGAATCTGAAGAGAAGAAAGATGAAGCAAAGAAAAAGAACAGCACAAAATCTGAAGAGAAGAGAAGACTCGACTCTCTATTCATCGTCTGAAGACTTGAAGACAAAAGCAAAGACTTGACTCCGTCTGAAGAAGTGACTATCATCTGAAGAATTGAAGCTGATCCAAAGCACTCTGTGTATCTGAAGGCTGAACGTGTCAAAATCAAGGATTGATCTCTTGAAGACGTTGCTAAGTGCGAAGAACACTCTACCCAATGAACTACACTCATTTCAGCATAAAAGTCAGAACTACTTTCCTGCCTCGATCAAAAGTTTTGCACAAATAAGGAAATCCTGCAACGCCTGCTGCACCTGCAACAAAAAGCATTTGCGTGCGCAGACCTACTGCACCTGCTGCTGCCCAGAATGAATCAGAAGACTGAACAAAAGTGACGAGAAAGATGTTTGAACTAAGTTTATTAAATTCAACATCTTTATCCATCTAAATCACAGAAGAAAAAGAAGAGTCAAAGAAGAACAGAGCTACGATCATCTGAAGAAAACAAAGAAGCAACTCTTGCTAAAAGAAAAAAAACTTGCTGAAAGTATCCTTAGTGTGAAGAATCAAGAAATGCTTGAAACGATCATCTGAGATAAGCATATATTGAAGCTGATGAAATCAAGATAAGATAAAGCAACCATCTAAAAGCTCACTAATCATCTGAACGTATGATTAAAGAATTTAACCTTCTGAACACACATACTCTCTGAACATGTTATGAGATACTTCAAACTATCTGAAGATATGAAGACTCTCAATTCTGACTACGTGGACCAATCTCGAACTACGGGAAGTCTCAACAAAGGCAAAGACCATATGTTCAACAGCTAAACTATTGTCTAAATATTTTAAGGAACTCTGGTCAAGAGAGAAAAAGGAGAAAACGACAGAAGCTCAGAAGCTAAGCAAAAAGGAAGATAGCACAAAATGGGCAAAAGGACAAATCCAACGGATATCTCCTCACACTCACAGAGAAGAAAAGTGAAAGAAAAGAAGAAGCAGAGAGAAAGAAAAGAAACATCTACCTGTTAAAGGAAAATCTCTCAAAGTTAAAGAGCTCATCTAAAGTGTGTCAGAGCTAAGCTATCTGCACACCTATTCTGCTTAAGAAGAAGCAATCGTTTAAGAAGTTATTTCACAACGGCTATTTGAGCCAAAACACTTCTTATCAACGGTAACCAAGAAATCTTCAAACGGCTATATTTTATCAGAACATAAAAATAGCCTCAAGAAAGAGTTTGAAGGGATCGAAATTCCGGATTTGCGGCCTTGAATTCCAAGATATAATTTGGCAATCCCATAGGCGAGAATGTAGCCCAAGGGAGCCAATAGTAAAGCCCAAGAGAGAACTGGCTAGAGCTTAATTCAACATTTTATCAAGCCAATTCTTTGAGGAAGTTATACCTCACTTAGAGACGAGATTGTACCCAAATTCATACACTTGTATCTCTGTCTTACCCTTGTACTTAGAATTCAATTCATGTATCATGAGTTAGACTCAGTAATCCCTTTATACAAGAAGAATTTGAGTTTATGTTTCTTAGAAACTTAAACTTAGTTTATGTTGTAAACACTATATGTGTCTGAGAGCCTGGAGAGGCTTGGTGGAAGAAAGAATACTTGTTGTTGAGCCTAGAGAGGCTTGTCTATAAAATAATAATGCATATGTTGCCTGGAGAGGCAGTTGAAAACAAAGGAATACTTGTGGTTAAGCCTAAAGAGGCTGTGGTAAAAGAATATTTGTATCTGAGTTCAGATAGTGGAAAATCCAGTGGTGGTTTGCCTTGGGACTGGATGTAGCTCACTGGGTTGGTGAGTGAACCAGGATAAATTCTTGGCTAAGTTTTCTTTCCCTTAAACTTTTTACTTTTAGCTTTATATTTTCGAAGGGGATTGAAAAGTATTTTCATATCAAAACTCTAATTTAACAATTTCAATAAAACAGTTTTCAAATATAAACAAACTTCTGTTAATCTCATATCATTTGAAGTATTACAGAAAATTCACTTTGAAGAACCTCTGAAATAACCCTCTGAAGTGAGTCTGAAAAGAACTCAGCTCAGAAGTTAGAAACAGACTTCGGACGATTACCAATCATCTGAAGTAGTTCAGAAACAGTTCTGAAAAGATTGTCTGTAATATCCTTCAGAAGGTACTTTGAGATGTTTTTAAATAACTCAGTTTTAAATAAGAAACTAAGTTAATTGGATGTTTATTTAAAACCTTCTTAAGTATTGCCAGAAAGTTTATCAAATTTATCTTTCTTATCTTCCGCATGTTTCTAATAACTCTGAAATTAAGTTGTTCATAATAGCTTGTTTTAATTCATCTGTTGTTTATTTCAAGATTTCCAAAATTGTTTAAAAAGTTCAAAACACTATTCAACCCCCTTCTAGTGTTTCTTGCGGTTCTAACAGTTGGTATCAGAGCTCACCTTCGGGTTGAGCATCTAACAAATGCAGAAGGAGTAGATCCTCAGAAGATGGAAATCTTACCAAGCTGAAGCAACTTTGAAGATTAAAGAAATGAGAAAAGAGTATATTCTCTTAAAGCTCATTGTTCAAGCTACTGAAGCATCTTTCAGAAGGGCATAATGAGAGAAGGAAAGTACATTCATCCCAAATTACACACTGGTAACATCCTTCCTATCTCAATTTAGATGTAATTATTAAACTTCTTTGGAAATTACATATTGCTATTGAAATTGTTAACGTATGATTGTCTAATATGTGTGAAAACCATTTATTGAATTTATTTTAATTCTATCGTGTGTTAAGTAGTTGAAAAGTATTTAAATTTTTAAACACTTTCTCAAAAACTTTGATACGGCGCTACGAGAATAAATGGATCATCAATCGGTTTCTCATTATTGGCACGATGCACAACTCTCCATGTCTGTTAAGTGCATGTAACCGTCATCATCAGTGCATGAAGCACGCCTTTTTGCCTATTTATAAGGCTTGGAAGATCACCTTGAGAACTACACTTCATCAATTCTCAAGAGCCAAAGTCTATATTCTCCAAGTACCTTAATTCCTCAGATCAACTGTACTCATTTGGCTAATATGTCTACATCCAGTAACTCAAATTCTTCAATGTTCGATGAGAGAATCATTCCCTCAAAAATGGTTAATCTCTCTAACTTTGACGGGGCTGGTCACAAAATCTCTGAGTACTTTGACGCAGTAGGCTGGACTCCCTTCTTCAACAACATTTCCTCTCCATGGCACGAGGAAAGTGTTCTTGAGTTTTGGGACAACTCCAAGATTACTTTTGAACCTACTCGCACTGGAATAAAGACAATGGTGCAGGGAAGAACTCTTTTTGTAGACACCAAATTGGTAGCTGAAGTGATTGGTGTTCCTGCAAGTGGTGACAATTTCTTTGAGGGATGGGAATCGTTGAATGGTGGGATAGTTGTGTATGATGAACTCTTGTTTGGCAGAAGACGACTCGCTCCCTATAAACATTCTCAACTTTTGAATACTCCCAGAGCTCTCCTTGTTGTGCTGAATTGTTGCATCCTTCCAAAAGGAAGCAATAACTTGTTTATCAGTCGGCTAGAAAGGTTTGTGCTGGGTCATCTGATGCTGAAGCAGAAAATCAGTCTTCCTTTTGTTCTGATGTATCAGATGTCATTCAGGCAGGAGTTGGGCAATGAAAACCTCTTTCCCCACAACACCCTGATTATGAAAATTTTGATGCACAAGGGCTTTCCCATGGATAGTCTCTTTGACCAACCACCTCCTTACTTCTTCACTCCGGGAATGTATGCTTAGTTAGACCGGACCTTATCTGAACGAGAAGAAGATCCAGAGAACCAGGTGGCTATCCCTTCTCTCTTTGCAACTCATGACAAAGGGAAAAGAGTTTCTGCTAATATGAGTGCTCATGGAAGGACAAGGATGGTGTTGGCTGCATATAATCTGAAGAGGGTCATAAGAGGATAAATCAGCTTGCAAAGAGGCTGAAGGTAACTGAGAAGGAGTTACAAGAACTGAAGTCTGAGAAGGAGAATGCCAATGCTACTGAGGACCCATCTGCTGATAACCATTGATTTTCTAGTGTTTTTTCATTACCCCTGTTATGATTAATATTTTTTTAAAAATAATAAAATTTAAACTTTTATTTTGCATCAATTTACAAGTTCATCTTTATCTGTGTTATTTTATATTTGTGCTCTGTCTATATTATTTTTTTGCGTACGTTTCAATTGTATCTTTCACATAATACATTGCCTTTAAATGTTAACAGATGGTATCCCTAAAGATAAAAACTATGAACTTAATAAAATATGATAAGATTAAAACTTACATTCTAAGATATTTCCTTAACGATTAACAAATGTACTTAGATAAATTCAGATGCTACTGAAAGGTTTTTTTTTTGTATATGTATGGTACAACAAACAGGTTTTGAAGATCTTATTAAGATGATCATCTGAAAGTAATATCATCTGAAAAAGTGGCTGGTGTAAACATCATCTTCATTTTCTGAACCTGTTCAGAAGGTTCTCAATGAACTTACTGAAATTGTGGGTCAAGAATGCTAAGGTGATTCGTACACAAGACTCTAAGCCTACCTCAAATCTTGAGAGACAGGTCTGACATGATATCACCCCCATTCTCTGAACCTGTTCAGAAAGTTCTAAATGAACTTAATGAAATTGTGGGTCAGGAATGTTAAGATGGTTGATACTCAAGTCATTAAAGTCTATCTCAATCCTTGAGGGACATGTCATGATGATTGATTTCAGAGTACGAAGAACAAAGATTATGTTGTCAACAAGCAACAAGGAAATTCAGAAGAACAAAGGTCTTTGAAGACAATATTGAGTCTCAGCAAATGTGCTTCTTCAACCCATAATCAATAAGTATCTCTGGTGGTAACATTGCTCTATCTCTTAATCTAGAAATCTCTGTTTAAATTAAAATTACATCTGACTTATGTGTGAATGTTTGTTGAATAATTATGAATTTTTTTTTCATAACAAAGTAAATTTTTTTAATAACACCTTTTTAAATTTTTTTTAAACGTATCTTTCTCTGCTGAAATGTTTTTCTTTTTAATTCTTTTATTAAAAGTCTTTCTTTCGATCTTCTAAATCATCATTGCTGACTCGGTTCCCTATGACTAATAGCACTTCACCTGTCCAATCAATGATGTACGTTTTGGTACTCCCAAGGTCTGAAACTGTCATCATTAATGCTACCCGAGCCCATATGTATTCCGTGAACAACAATCCAAAAGATTCAATCTCTTCACTTCTCTCTTCTATCTCTTGCTTCAAAGTCCTATAAATAGTCTAGATCTCTTGACTCATACTCATCACTTCAAAGTTCTTCTACATACTTTGAAAAAGGGGGTCTGAGTGTATCGCTCTCAGAAGGATGATGAAGAAGCAAAGGAAAACAGAAGAAGGAGTTCTGGAACACGATGAGGAGAAGATCAAGTCATCATGGATGATGTTTGGAATGATAAGTAAGGGAAAGGGTTCATCTGAAAATCTGATTCTCTATACTTGGACCATGGAGATCTTGTTGCATCACAAGCGCACTGGAAGACCACTGGGAGATCCCAGAATAGCCAATCTTATGAAGGGAACCACTTCAAATGTGATCCTGATGATAGAGGTTGTTGCTGGTGGTCGAAATACAGTGTTAAATGATGCACCTCCACTGTTCCAGTCCTCAAAGGGAGATTGTGTGCAGAACGCACGGTTGGGAACAGAATACAGGCTCAAGAGGCACTTCTGAGGCTTTTCAGCCAAAGAAGTGGTGGTAGCTTTGAAAGAGAGGGAAGCTGCTGATAAGGTTATGCCTCAGCCTATCATAGGTGATCTATATGATAGTAACTTTCATTGTAATGGCGGATTACTTAATACAATGATCAATTTTAGAGTTATTCAACTGTGTAAGACTTTGTGTAACTTACACTGGTGTAATTTAAACCCTCCTTATATGTGTGTGTTGCTTTGTAATAGTTGGTTTTTGACAAGTCTTTTTTGCTTTTGTGTGAAAATGCTTTTCAATGCTTCATATTTTATCAATTTAATTAAAATATATTTTTTAAGTTCAGAGGTTTCATACAATTAAAAGATTATTTTGGTTACGTCTAGAAGGTATTAGAATCTAGTATCATTTATTCAATTAAGAATATTATTAATAAAAAGTTTGAATGTTTCTTTTTCTTTTGAGTTTTGAAAACTTTTTCGTTTATTTCCTTCATGAGTTTTCATTTGATTTCTTCAGAGCTAATATCACAATTAAACAGTAAAATAAAAACGTTTACTCCGTTTTATCATATATCCAATAGCATAGTAATAATGTTAATTATTTCGTTATATTTTATCTCATCTCTTTTTTTCCATTTTATTTTATTTCATTCTATCATTAAACTAGTCGGAAACCCGTGCGATGCACGGGGCGGAAATATGAGGGGAATGATAGAGTCGAGTTTATCATAACAATTAATATTAAATAAGAATAAAAAAGAAAAAAGAACTTAAACCATAATGATTATAATAAAAGTTCATTGTAAAGACGTCTTAATAGAAAATATACTTAAAACGTTGATAATTCAGTAAACATTTATTGATAAAACTTTTTTATACTTAACAGTATTGGTCTAGAAATTTTAAGTGAAATCACTATACCAAAAATTATAAACAGCTACTAAAAGAAGTTTCCTGAAAAGTCTGCAAAAAATGTGAAAATGTCATATATATAGAAAATTAGTATATGATATTCATTGATTGAACACAAATGAATAGAAAATGATTTGATCAATAATAATAATAATAATGACAAATAATAATAATTTCTAATTAAAAGAATTGAGTAGCAACCTAATTTAAATTTTAGAAGACTTCTTTATATACAACATTTGAAATTGTATATGAAATATGTGTTTCATCATCAGTTATGAGTCATTTCAATCCTCCTCTGTTTGTGATTATGAATGTTACAACATATAATTACCCATAAGAGAAGACAACTTTGGCAAGTAAATTTCGACATGTTTCAAATAATGACTTTGACTTTTATTGATAGTCGTTGCAAATGATACAACGATAGAGAACTGTCTTCTTTAAAACTTTAAAGAAATTCTATTATCTGAAGGAGTCAATAACAGTCTAGGAATGAATACCTCGTAACCCACATTTTCATGTGAATAATTAGTTTTTTAAATATTTTTACAACTAAAAAACATAATTAAAACATTTGTAAAATTATAATCAGTACAAATTTTTATTAAAAAATAATTGAAGTATAATTTTTACTTTGTTAATTTAGATATGAATGAGCTTTCAACTTAAATGTTCATTTTCATGTGATATATTCTTGTTTTTATGATTTGAATATTAATAAAATCCTATTTACCCATATAATCTAAATTTAAACATTAATAAAATTTATGAAATTTTTTCATTCTCAAGTGAATTATATCAACATTATACTACATTAATATTAAAATATATATTTTTCATTCTTAATATTAATCAACTTTTATGTTAAGATTTATTCACCTGTGGTGAAAAATATTATAAGTGAACATAAAGAGGAAATTTCTGTAATCACAATTCAATTTTAAAAGTCATTATTTTTATTAAATAATTTTTAAATATTATTAGAACTAAATATTAAAAAAACAAAAGTAAAACATTTATAATCAATAAATAATTATATTTAAAATAATTAAAGTGTAACTTTGCCCTGAGAATTTAGATACTAATGAAATTTAGACAGAAATATTTATTTCTATTTGACATATTTTTACTTTATATTTTAAATATTAATTAATTTTTTTGGTAAAACATTCACTATCGTGTTATTTAATTTTACCCTATAAATTAAATATTGCCTATACTTTTCATATATTTTAACATGTAATTTAAATGATTTTTCCTTATTAGTATAAAAAATTCAGTAGCAATATTGTAAAGAGCTATTTCATTTGACTTGATTCTACCTAGACAATATACAATTCTTACAGTTCAGCCTCATCAATTGCATTAGACGTATCCTTGAGTCTCTTTTAAAAAGGCATAATTCACCTGCGACATAAGACACATAAAAATTAAAGTCAAAATCACAATGTTATTTTCCCTTCAAGAATAGAGAATGAGAGGGTCTAAAGAATCTACAAAGGGAACAACCATCAGTTATCCTATAGAGGATTAACAAAAGATTAAAAACGTGTATTTATACTGAAAAATAAACTTAAATTTAGAAATGAATCTATAACATCTATGTGATAACAATAGTTTCAATAGATAAGGTCTTTTGTTCTATTCCTTTGTGGATTCTCAGTTACCATATATAACTCTTGCTTCCTCTGAATTCTTATGTAGGTGTGGGTAAGAAGGTGAAAGTTGCTTTAAAAGCCACCTCAAAACAAAACAAAAAGAATCAATGGATATCAAATAAAAATAAAAAAGAATATCAAATGTTTAAGTGAAAGTCCCTCTTGACAAATCAAATGAAGCAAATAGATTTTTTTCAAGCAGAAATGATCATAAGAATGTAAGAAAAGAATAAGGAAAATAGGGACCGATAATCCATTTTCCTTAATAGGCATACAACACAAATTCTAATGTCATTTACTTTTTTATTAAATAGAATACAATTTTACTGTTGTGTATCATGAATACTAATCATTACCAAATACAATCAAGGCATATATTCACGGAGTACATATGCAAAAGTAAAATAAAAAATCTTTCATATCATACTTACAACACCGTTGTGTTCATTACCCATTAAACTCAAACCAATCATTCTAATTTTGATCACAAAATACCCTAAATAAAGAGGAGTAATGAAACTTACTTACAGCAGATGATTGGATGTAGAACTTGAATCAATCTGAAAGTTTGCATGAACCATAAATGCAAAGTGATATGTGAAGGAAGAGAAAACATAAATATGTAAAAGTAGAAAACAAATGAAACATATAAAATAGAAATTACAGGAAATTAAAATTAAATTGCAAAGCCTATCCTTTCAAGATACAATAGAAGGAAATAGAAACCAAAAACGGGCAAACATCATGAATAAAAAAACAAACTCCAAACTTTACATGAAACATAAACATCAAAGATAGACTTGCACAGAGTCATGAGTGAATGCTAAATGCATTCTTTATAGAATGAAAGGATCTTTGACCTTTATTCCATTGATCAAATAAAAAAGCATAAAGAATTTTTTTGTTCTACCTTTTATTATATTTTACAAAAAAAGAAAATAACTTTGCTCTATGGTTCAGAAAATAGAAACAATTGATAGATAAGGGGTGATGATTAGAAATCAAATTTCTAACAGAAATAGAAATCTTCATTGATTTTCCTCTTGATTTTAATTTCTAACAGAAATTCAAGCTCAAACAAAACTTTGTTCTCGAGTCATTTACAATTAATAAAAAAATCAAAGAAATAAAAGAAAAAGTGATTGTGATAGTTTCATAATCAAAGGAAATAGTTTATGCTTATGCTTCGTTGGCACAAATCAAAATCAAAGGATATAGTTTCACTCACTGTTCAAATCGTAGAGCAAGAAGGAAGCGATTCTTGACAGCGAAAAACCAAACCATTCCACTCTCCAAAACCATCGTCACAGCCTCTGTGGGATCAGAGAGAGAAAGAGAAATACAAAGAAAAAAAGGAAAAGAAAGAAAATGTGCATAAAATGATAAAAAAAAAATAAAAAAAGAACAAATAGAGAGATTGAGAGAGACTCTTCGGTGGCTCTACGTTGAGGCTCACCTTCTTCCATGCTTCCATAAGAGAGAGAGAGGCATGAAGCTTTGGAGCATTTTTTGTTGTGCATAAAAAAAAATGGGAAAGCCAAGAGTCCCTTCATAAAATTTCGAAGGAGTGGGAATACGAAGGGGTGGGTTGGTACTGCAAAGTCCCTTCATTAATCCATTATATTATTATTTTAAAATTTTTAAAAATATGTTATTACCTTTTTAGCCTCAAGGATAGATTCACATTCTTCTCCTTTTATATATATAAAGATAAAAATATGACCTAATAGTATCTTAGTATTCATTTAATATATAACTAGATATAATTAACTTTAATAAATTATATAAAATTAATAGCTAAAAATAAAATGATGTACAATTTGTGAAATACGATAGATAAATTCATTATTACTATTATCAACTTAAAACTAAACAACCACTTAACTACGTCAGGTAAACATTTTTCTTTTTGAAAAAGTGTTTACAGATAATACTTTAAAAAGATGAGCAAAATAAGTTAAATATAATGTTGTGGAATAGAATCACATCCAGCCTTAATTACTATAGCTAGCCAAAGTCATATTGTAAAGGGGAAATTCAGGAAAATAGTTTGTTTTTCAAAAAAATTGTGGGTGTGAAAAGTAAGAAAAGGTGGTGTGAATGAAACATTATGTGGGATCTATTGGTCCAATGGGCTTCCTGGGAGCACAATAGGTAATTCGTTTCTAGCAATATCTTTTCATATACACTAACACTGTTGGTTTATTCCAATTATACAAGTTAAGATAAGAGCATATTAATTCTTTGATCATCTACTATACTGAAACAAGATTCTTCAAAATAAGATGAGAAAACCTGAATGAACCAAAATCGGAGCTGTTACTGACGAAAGGTTGAAGTTGAAAGAAAGGGATAAGAAAAGCTCCCAGTCGCACCACCTACTGAATGAATAATAATATTTATGGAGAATTTTCGTTTTAAAAGTCTTCGGCTTTGTCTTTTTGGATAGTCCAAATATTATTTATGTTCCTTTCCATTCTTGTTTGTTTCCCTCTAGCTCCTGATGTTCAGTTCAGGCATATATATCTTCTTATTCCACAAATTGGGAAGAAAATAAAGGAAGAAAATATTAAAATTAATAATCGAGTAGGAATACCAGTTTCCCCAAAGAAGGAGTCAAGGACTATACATTTTTTACACAATTATTTATATTTCTCCAATTAACTGAGTGCCTCCTAAAATTATATGTATCCTATAAAGTCAAGTCGAGTGCTAGTCCATGTTTAAGGAACCTGTCAATAAATATTTTTAATGTTTGTTCAATAGGTTATTGAATATTGATGTTGAAGGAATATATTTATTTCACGGCTAAGGGATTCTTTCATATACTTTAAATAAAATAATCCAAAGATTTATAACATAAACAATAAACGTGATCCGGACGACGTTGGCAAAGAGTCGATAAACCTAAGTATATCACCTTGCCAACTAAGACCCTTTAACTACCAAGTTGGGGGCAACTCATCCGAACCTAGCCGAGACGTACTCGACTAGATCAAGCACTCCCCACAAGCCGAGGTCTGAGCCTATGGTCGAGCAACATTACCTCGCCCAAGCAAGAACACACCAATACACTCCCTATATATACTACCTCAACCTATAAACGAGGACCAAAAGCCTATAACGTCTGATCTACCACACCTAGGCCACCTATCAGGTTCCATCGCATTTAATGCGTCCCATGCTACTCTGTTATTTGGCGTCGAATGATCGTAAACCCTAAATGCAAATGACCGTAGCCGAGATGTGCGATAGGATTCGGGGTGAGGATCCGAGATGAGGACGATGGCTAGAGGCGGATGTTGGTTTCAAATGTGGGTGTCTCAGGCGGCACAACACGGTGGAGCTAGGGTACCTGCAGAAGGCACTTCGACGCCCAAGTCATTGAGTGAGCGGTGAGTAGAGGGATTACCTTGGCCCCAATGAAAGCCTTTGCTATATCTATGGATTTCCATGGTTACTGTAGCACGGATAGGCTCGTAGCTGAGAGACGTAGGGGATGATTACGCTTGTCACATTAGGCCTTAATACCTTGTAATAGTAACCTAATCTGGTTGCTTGTGTCAGTGATTATGTCGTCCATAGCAGAGTAGCATGGGGCACATTAAATGCGGTGGGACCTGGTAGGTGGCCTAGGTGTGGTTGGTCGGATGTTATAGGCTTTTGGATCTCTATATAGTTTAATTTGAGGTAGTATAGAGGGGTGTGTTGGTGTGTTCTTGCTTGGGAGAGGTAGTGTTGCTCAGCCATGGGCTCAGATCTTCGCTTGTAGGGAGTTCGTGGGTTTTGGTCTGGTCGAGTGAGTCTCGTCCAAGTCCGGATCAAAACTCCATATCCTATTCATTACATCCACTTGCATGGTATGGGCTTAAAATCACATTAGAAATATGAGATTCTAATGTAGAGTTTATAAGTAAAGTCACGTAAAAAAAGTAAAGTTAATATTGGCATGATTAAATTGAGTCAATATTTTCTATTTAATTTAACTCATTAAATATCCAAATATATATAGTTGAGTTAAATATGTTTTAAGTATCTAAAGTATGACCCAAATTTGGTTTTAGTCCTTGAAGTTTAAAACTATTGGTTCTAGTCCCTTGAATAGTAAGGGACCCAAATCAGTTTTAAACTTTAGGGACTAAAAATCAAATTCTGGTTTCAAGGACTAGGGGTGTACATGGGTCAGTTTGGTTCGTTCTCCTGGAAAAACAAATCTGAACTAAAAAAATTGTTCAATTCAGATTTCATGATTTGATTTTTGTGAATGAACCAAACCAAACCGAACTGAACCAATCAATTGAATGGGTTGGTTCGGTTTGAATCAATTGGATTAGAAACAAAGAGATGATTACAATGAAAGAAAAATAGCGGGAAATTTGGAAGAAATTATCAACTCATTTTCTCAAACAAGAAAGATGAAATAAACACAACAGGAACGCAAAAGTCACAGATCACAGATGAAACACACAGATCACAGAAAAAACACGTAGAAAAATAATTGGAAGATGGAACACACATATCATAGGTGGAAGGGCATTGGTGCTTTGCGATGATCGTGCTGGTACTCTACGCTTCGGTGGTCGCTCACGATGCTCTGCGCTACTCACGTCGGTGCTCTATGGTGCTCGCGTTGTCTCTCTATCTCGATGGGAAGATGAAGATTGAAGAATCTGGAGGCTAGAATGGTGGAACCCTAGTTACTCTCTCAACAATTTACGAAAAGATAAGTCACAATCACACAAGATAGATTGTTTTGTTAGCTTTGTAGTTTAACTTTTTTTATGTAAAGGTGTTTGGTTTGGGTAACGGGTTCAAATTCTTCAACTCGTTACTCGAACCAATAGTGATAAGTTTTAATTGGTTCGATTCGGGTCCAACCTGAATGAGTAAAAAAAATCCCAACCAATTAGAACAGTTTGGTTTGGGTTGTCAGGCCCATCAAATTGATCTGATCCAATGAACACCCCTATGAAGGACTAACAACATATTTAACTCTATAGTTCTATAAACTGGTCAAGCAAACCTTTTTTGAAAAGTTATAGCGACGATTCTTGAAGGCGCGTGAGTCAGTAAGTTAATTGACGTATAATAAACTAGTTACTTGGACAAGGATAGAAAACTGTACATTTTACGGTATAATTAAAGGGCGTTGATATTCGTACAACAAACGGTGGTACCGCAAATGTACCACTGTTTGCTGTTTTGGTTTTTTACTTTTACTTTTTTATTTTGCTTTTTATTTTTTAATAGTTTTTATTTATTTTTTATTTTTTTATTATATTATTTTTTATTTATTTATCTCATTAAATAAAAATATAGATTAAGAAATACAATAATTGTGTATTCTTGGAAGGGTTGGCATAAGTTTCTTATCATCATTATTCTATTTTGATGCTAATAATCAAATATACTATTTCATTCATTATTTCTGGACACACAATTAACCTCGTGTTAACAATCATTGTTTCATTCTAATGCAAATAACCAAATTTATTATTTCATTAACCCTTAATGGACACACAATTAACCTTATGTTTATAATATTACATTTCATGAAGGATTAACATAAATTTCATGTGATCATTGTTCTATGTTGATGCAATTACCAAATTTACTATTTTATTAACCGTTAATGCATATGCAACTAACCTCACAAATTCAATTAACCAAATATCTTATTATGTTAACCGCCAATGGATACACCATTAACCTCATTTAAAAATATGTTCACCGTTTCTGGACACACCATTAACCTCGTGTTAACATGAATGGTTAACACAAAGTCCATGTGATCATTTATTGTATTTCTTAATCTGTATTTTTATTTAATGAGATAAGTAAATAAAAATGAATATAACAATAAAATAAAAAAAATAAAAACTATAAAAAAATTAAAAGAAATGCTAAAAAAAATAAACCACAAATAATGATACATTTGCGGTACCACTATTTGTGGTACAAATGTTATTGTCCATAATTAAATTAAAAAACAAAGAAAAACATAAAATAAGATAAATTATATTGTTTAAAAATTATAAGGAAAAAATGAAAATGGAATCCTTTTGTGAAGAAGATGATCTTCTTGATCGAAGCACCAAGAAGGTAAAGATGGATACTGCTACTACTATGATAAGGAAATTGAAGTTGAAGGTTTAATCACAAGAAGGGGGGTTGAATTGTGATCACTTTTAATATTCTGCAATTGACTTCTAATACTTTTCTGCTCAAAGGTTATTTGGCTTAGTATTAGAAGTTAGACTTCCAGAAGATATATTGTTAGTGTTATATGCAGTATGCAGAAGATAGGATTCCTTCTTAGAAATCTTGATTGTTAACACTTACTTAGGTATTAGATAGTTTTCAAAATACTTTTATGCACATGAAATAAAAAGAGCAGGGAAGAGAAGAAGACACACAGTCTTTTATACTGGTTCACCTCTTCCAACCTGAGGCTACATCCAGTCCCTACACCAAGTAGGATTTCTTACTCAAACTACCAAATTACAATCTTCTTTGGGTACACACTACCATTAGTATTCTTTTCACAACCTCTTCAGGCTTAACTCAGCTCAAATGACCCACTCCTCAAGCTTTCTCTTACTGCAGCACCTTCTGCAGAAGATATAACTTGACAGCAGACTGCAGAGCACCATCTGCAGAAACTGTAAGTGCTGCAGCTCACACCTGAGCTACCAGACCTTTCAAAATACACTTACCTTTACTGTCACAAGAGACACTTTCAATCTCTTAGTCTCCTTGTGACTTTACAGAAGGAAAATGAAATGCTTAGGCAAGTACAAAGCTTACAATAATACAAATAAAGCACAGCAGAAGATCAACAGTAAGCTAACTCCCCCTCAACCACTTGCAGTAGCAGAATCTTATGAATTATAGGAGAGAGAATTGTTTCCAGAAGATGAGGATGTAATTCTGATGAAGTTTTATCTTCTGGAGAGAGAGGTGTGTCCAAATGAGAGGAGAACACTTCCTTTTATAGGAGAAATGAGCAACTAGTCGTTGGGAAGGCTCCAATCAAGTCCAACTTTCCTCTCTTGAACTGTCATTGTCAAAACAGCTGCTGCCTTCTGCAGGTACAGCTGTCAGTTTGACTGGTTTGTATCTTCTGCAGACTCATCTTCTGCAGAGAGTAAAACTGGTTCATTCTGTGACACCATCTTCTGTAACTATGCTGAGAGTAGTTATTGGATGTTTATGATTATATCTCAACTGTTCTTACTCAACCACTGTTATAGAAATGATTTAAACAATTTAGATTAGTTTCTGCATCTTTTGCAGGAATTATTCCTGTCAGGTTCCTTCTGTAGAATTGTTTTGTTTCTTCTGCAGATGTGTTTCAAGTCCTGTGCAGTGTTCCAGTTCTTTTGTCTTATTTATTTTGATTCTTGAAAACCTTGGAAGAACTTATTTTGCTTCTTTGAAAGTGAATCTCCCTTCTAATTTAGTTTTGTCATGAACTCTTTTATGAAGATACCGTTTTCATCTTCTGAGGACTTCATTAAGTTTATCAGATATCTTTTATGCCCTCTTTCACAGATTTGTCATTCCTAATAGATTTGAAGTACTTACATCTTCTGGAAGAGGTTTCCTGCATCTTCTGGACACATTCTCAAATGAAATGATTAGTCCTTTAAGAATCAGAATTATGTTAAGTTACTTTGAATAGGTTGTTATAATTAAAACCACAATAGGAGGATTTTTGGACCTTACAGAAATTCCTCCTCACTGCTTGTTAAGAGGCATGACCTGCTGGAGATGAAAGGCTCGGCCTTAAACCTTCCTACAAAGACATGATGATGGCATCTAATGGATAGTATAATGATCTAGAGGATATTGTTCGAACGGTGATTGATGAATTAGATCAAGATGGAGACATACAGGCAGATGATCCTAAAGCTTTAAGGAATTTTATCCAAATTTCCTTGGAAGAATATGAATCTTAGGGCAAGCCATGGCACAACACGTTGATTGTCAAGCTTCTTGGAAAGAAAATGGGCTTCTGGTTCATGTCTAACAAAATCCAACAATTTTGGTCCAAACGTGGTCTGGTTCATATGATTGATCTTGAATCTGATTATATTTTGGTTCGTTCTGTAGAAGGCGTGGATTATAGACACACTCTGTATGAAGGTCCCTGGCTCGTTGTTGACCACTATCTGTTGGTCCAACGGTGGAGGCCTCTTTTTAAACCTTCCCAAGATTTTGTGCACAAGATTGTTGTCTGGGTTAAGATACCCCATCTACCTATGGAGCTATATAATCAACATTTTCTTTGGAGAGTGGGGCAACAACTGGGAACAATGTTGCGTGTTCATGAACTAACATCTATCCACTCCAGAGGTAAATTTGCTCGATTGTGCATGGAAATTAACCTCCGTAGTCAGTTGGTTCTGTATATAACTGCCCTTGAGCAAACATTTAAACTTGAATATGAAAGCCTGCACCTAGAGTGCTTCCAATGCGGGAAATATGGCCATAGGCTGGATTCTTGCCCGAAACCTTCCATCCCATATGCCCAAAACGTTACTCCACCATCATCCCCCCATCATCAACTAACCAGGTTGCTACAAACATATAAGCTATACCCCCGACTGAAATTTCTCACAATGGTAAAGGGGAGGATCAACCCCAACTCAACTCTGACCATCCAAGAACACAAAAAGAAGTAGAAAATGAATCTAATCAATCTCACTTTGGCCCATGGATGCTCGTCAAACTCCCCCAACGTAGGAAGCCAAATTCAGCTGGTGGCAAGAGAGACATTAAACCTAAACACATGGTGTCTAGTTATCACTTTGAAGCCTTGGATAATCAACCCATCTCGCCTGAATTGCCAGGGGAAAAGGAAATTTTCTTGCCCCCTAAATTCTTAGATCCCCTTGTGCCTTCGGTTGTTAAACCACCTAAACCCAAACAACCTAAGAAGAATCCTCCTTAACAGATTGGTCCTATTCCAAAGAAGAAATTTGGCCCTCAAGTTAATCCTCCTTCTAAGAGTAAAACTCCTTCAAGTAGGGAAAAACCTTAACAGAAGACTCCCCTTGATATTGAAACAAAACCCCTTGATCCAAAACGTAGACAAGCAGAGCAAGATATATTGCATCTCGTGAGACTTCATAAAAAAGAATTAACTCGCCATACAAGGATGGAGGCTATATCATTGATTTCATGGGTGGCTCTTCTTCTGATCCTTTCTAGGGTCAAATTGTTTCCTCTCTCCATCAATCAACAGATACTCCTACCCTTGCCCCCCCTAAATGTTTGTAGGAAATTTTGAATTAGGAATGGATAATAATTCGTCTGTGATCTCAGATTGCCATCAAAGTGGCATGGAGGAAGATTCTAATAACTTATTGCTCCTTCAAGCCTGTTTTTGTTTTATTCTTTTTATCAATCATTCTTATTTATGACTAATTTTTTAATTTCGAATTGTACAGGTGCTGGTAAGAGTGTCTTCCCTGGTTTGATCAAAGATGTAACTCGTGCTCATTCCCTAGCCTTTATTGCCCTCTAAGAAACAAGGATTAGTGGTGAAAGGGTTGACCAAGTTGTCTCTAAACTTAGAATGATCGGCACTACAAGAATTGAAGCCCGTGGATTCTCAAGAGGAATTTGGTGTCTATGGAAGCCTAACCTGTTCTCTGTTGATGTTATAACCTCATCTCAGTATTCATTACATCTTCGGATTAGAGACGGTACTCACACTCCATAGTGCTTCTCTGTTATCTATTCCAGTCCTTTAGAAAGTAAATAAACTGAACTTTGGGAGGACTTAACTCAATTCTATCTCTCACACCCAAATCTCCCTTGATGTGTGGCTGGCGATTTCAATTTTGTCCTATATGATTATGAAAAGGAAGGTTGTGCCCATGCTAGGAGATCTTCTAAAGATAGTTTTGTAAACTGTTTGAATGGATTACTTATTGCTGATATTGGCTTCATAGGTCCTCGATTTACATGGACTAATGGACAAGTCAGACAAAGGATGCTTGAATGCATTACACGGGATTGAAGGTCCAATGACAGGGGCTAGATCTGAGCAGTTAAAAAGAGCTCTGCAACTCTTGATCACTGAAGTCCAAAGGAAAGTAGACCACCGAGCAGAAGATCCAAAGAAGTGGTTTAACTTAACTCGAATTGAAGTACAAAAGTGCTATCCGATCTGACAATCAATTATGTTTGTTATCTGAATCTTAGGAGAGCCTATTTTAGGAAAGTGTATCTAATCAGATCGTAAATGATATATTTAGGATCAGATCTTTTAGTAATCAATATCAGTTCTCTTAGGATTATATTTTATCTTATTTAGGATTAAATCTTTTAGGATTATATTTTATCTTATCTAGAATTAAATCTATTTAATTTAGGAATGTATCTTTTAGATAGTTTATTTTAGGAAATTCCTTTATTATATATTAGCATTGAGAATCAGTTTGTAGACAATTTTTTTGTCAATAAAATTATGAGTTTTCTCATTGTGAGAGCTTATCCTTTGTTCTTGGATTAAAGAACTACTTGATAACATAGTTTCTACCAGCAGGTCTTAGTTAGGATCAAGTTGCTTATATCTTGATAACTTTGGTGCTTCCGGCAGGTCACGGATTGTGTCAAGTTCCTATATTTGATAACTTTGCTGCTTCCGGCAAGTCATGAATTGTGTCAAGTTTCTATTTTGATAGCTTTTGTGCTTCCAACAGGTCTTGGATTGTGTCAAGCTCCTTACTGTTATTTACCATTATTTGATCTTCATGACGTTCCTATCTTTACGTTTCTGGTTCGTATCATTTGGTATCAGTAGCTTCGGCTCTTGAGATCAATTGGTTACATCTATCCTTATCTTTTAGTTTATCTTATTAAAAAAAGTCTACATTAGTTTAAAAACAAAGGAGGTGCAGACAATACAAAAAAAGAAAGGTCCAGTATTAAATTTTCTGAACAACGAATCCAGTTATGTTGTCCACAATATTTATTCCAAGCGAAAGATTTCATCCAAGGTGACGAATCCATATGAAGTGAAGAGTTGTAACCGGCTACACATTTTGATTACTTCCTGGGCTAGTTGTTTGTTGTCAAGTTATCATCAACACCTTTTCTATTACTTGTTAGTAGAATTTATCCCAAAAGTTCCTTATTTTAAGAGCTTGTAAGGATAAGTTGAGTGGAAAAAGGCAAGAGTGGTGAGTACTATATTGTGAGAAAAAGCCAAAAATTAGAGAGATACATGAGAGAATCAAAACTTTTGAGTGTAAACATGTAAGAGAGTGTTTGTGAGAATTCTTATTTTATCACTAAAATTGTTTGATTTGCAGCCAAATTTAATTTCAATAATCATGAGTGCAGTAAATCAACATGAGGAGGATGCTGGAGAAGTAGACCCCAAATTGTTCCTCAAGGCACTACAAGGTGAATTTATGAGAATGAGTGCAAGAATGGATGAGATGAAAGATCAGTTTCAAAGGAGAAGGAGTAGAACGTCTCCTAATAGGACTAAAGAAGAGGAATAGGAAGAAGAGGACAAGGGAAGTAGTTCTAGAAGAGAAAGCAACAAGGATAATCATCTTGCAAACATCAAGATGAACATTCCTTCTTTCCAAGGGAAGAATGATCCTGAGTTATATTTGGAGTGGGAAAGAAAGGTGGAATATCTTTTTTATTGCCACAATTATTTCGAGGAGAAAAAGGTAAAATTAGTTGTGGTAGAATTCACTGATTATGCAAGTATATGGTGGGATCAATATGTGTTGACCAGGCTAAGGTGTGGAGAAAGATCGATTCAATCTTGGGAGGATATGAAGGTCGTGATGAGAAGATTTGTACCAAGTCATTACCACAGAGACTTGTACATAAAATTACAAGACTTATGTCAAGGTTTTATGAGTGTAGATGATTACTACAAGGAGATGGAAATAGCCATGATGAGAGCCAATGTGCAAGAAGACCGAGAAGCAACAATGGGTAGATTCATTGGAGGGTTAAAGAAAGAAATCGCAAATTTTGTGGAACTCCATCATTATGTGGAGATGGAGGATTTATTACACAAAGCAATCCAAGTGGAGAGAAAACTCAAATCTAGAGTTGTAAGATTTCTAAGAACTCCTAGTACCTCTTAGAAATCCTAGCCGACCAACAAACCAGCAACTCGGCCAAAAGAAGACGTAAAGATTGGACAACTGACCTCAGCCAGTAAAGGTAATTCTAAATTCAATTCATATTCTAAAGCACGTGAAATTAAATGTTTCAAGTGTCAAGGTCTAGGACATATTGCTTCTCATTGTCTGAACAAGAGGGTCATACTCATGCGTGACAATGGTGAAGTGGAAAGTGCAAGTGAAGAAGATGATGATGAAATACTCGAGTTGGAGGATTGCAGTGAAGTAGAATACACCGAGCCAGACCACAGTAACGCATTAGTCACCAAGAGGGTGTTGAACGCACAACCAAAGATGGGAGGAGTTGAGGAGCAACGTGAGCACATATTCCATACAAGGTGTCGCGTAAGTGAGAAGGTTTGCAGACTTTTGATTGATAGTGGTAATTGTACCAATGTTGCTAGTATTTCGATGGTTGAGAAATTAAAATTACCTACCATAAAAATCCTAATCCTTATATACTACAATGGTTAAATGATTGTGGGGACATAAGGGTGACAAAATAGGTTTTGCTTTCATTTTCCATTGGGAAATTAATATGAAGACTTGTGTGAAGTTGCACCTATGCTTGCTGGACATATCCTACATAGCCGACCATGACTGATAGGTGAGTAACTCATGATGGGTATCTGATAAGAACAAGGGGAGCCAAGGAAAGTTAAAGGAGTTCTGCAACTTATGGTGGCATCCCCACAAACTAAGGGCGCAAACATTAAAGAACAATCCCCTAAAATTGTTCTTTGTCTTAAGCAAGAAGAAGATGGTATCATGGAATTCAATGAAGACCAGTTGCCATCAATGCAACTACAAGTTGAAGAACCATCAAGAGCTTTGGAGGAGGCCATGTGGGCGGCCAACTCACTCATCATTTTGCTGAATTATTATTTTTATTTGCTTTCAATAAAGATTAGGGAGTTACAAAGACAAGGGATTAATTTTCTGGTGGTTACAAAACAAAGTTGTAATGTTGTTTAATTGCATTAAAATTTTTTCTACTAGCCGTTGGAAGAGCTTGCTAGGTGCGGCTGAACCTAGACAATTTTGGAGCTACGTGGAAGCCTCTAACCTAGAGCAAAGTTGCGGCCAACATGTGATCAATTGGCTGAATAATGAATCATCAAAGAGGTGCCAACAAGGTTGTAATTGGCTAAGTGATGACACACTACTAGAATCTTGGACCTGCAAGACCTACATTGGAGGAAATGCACCAACTTTTGGCCTGAGCTTCAAGCAAGGAAGAGTTAGAGAAATTAGTGTCCTACAAATAAAGGGTCACTACCCTACAAAATAAAGGTCACTACCCTATAGAAGGACACCTTGACCTTGGATAGGACCCTTGTCCTATGGACCACCCTTAATTAGGACTCTCTTATATTTTCTTTTTATTGATTGTAATTTTCTTTTAATTCCTCCTACTTAGGAGCTATTTTTAGTGGGTTTATTGGTTAGTAGGTTGCCTTGCTATAAGGCTTAGGAGGTCATGGGTTCTATTCCCACATAGGATAGAAATTTGACTCATCTTGTATTTTCCTACATGAGTGGGCGCCATTTTGAGAGGTTTATTGGCTTAAGACTTAGCTTAGCCATAAATCTTGGGGGTCATGGGTTCAAAACCCACTTAGGAGTGTTTTCACTCATCTTTTATTTTTCTCCTATTTTGGGCTCCTAAAAATCCGCTCCCTCCCCCCTCCTCTCCTATAAATAGGAGCCTTCTCTCCATGTATTGATAACTTTGATGAATAGTAAAGGCATTATGCCAAATTTTCTCCTCTTTGTGAGTTGAGTGAGGCTTGGTGGTTGTTGCTTAAACCATGGTGAGACTTATCTAATTCCCCCGGAATTAGTGGCGTCTGGCATTGGACTTATCTACTGCAGGAGGATTCTTGCTTCAGTGGCGTCCCTCCACTTCTTTCCTCTCCACTTTTTCTTTCATTTTCCCTCATTTTCTTGTGCTTTCTCACACATTTATAGCTGCTGCCCAGCACCTATAAATCGTGATTTTATTGCTTGATTGTGGTTCTAATTGGTTTGTTTTGCTCAATTCTAGATCCTGTGCAATTCCTGTCATCATTTGGTATCAAGAGCTTGATGGATTGAGCAAATTGGGGTTGTTTTGTGGCTGTTCTTGGGCGTGTGGCTGCACCTCATATGTGCAGGATTTTGCTTCAATTTAGTGTAATTCAATCCCTCTTTCAATTGTAATTTGGACTTGGACTGTTTCCCGGGCCCGGGGTGCCTTTCTGCTACTACTTTGTGCTTGTCTGCTTGATTGATTTGGGTGATAATCTTGCTAGTTGGGGGCTGTTTTGGGCCGCTAATTCCCACCCCCTAGGTGTTTGTTTAAATGCCTCTTAATTGCTCATAGTTGTTCTTGAGTGATTTCTACATATAATTGCTATAAATTGCTTGTTTGTTGGTGAAGTGTGGTAAGAGGAGGCATTGTTGTCTTCATTTTTCCAAAGATCGTTCACCTACATTTTCTCCCTTCACCATTAATTGTTCATCCCCCATATTCATCTCTTTACTTTCCGCTTTTAATTTCCGCCTCTCCCATCCCTTTAATTTCAGCTCTCCCCTTTACATTCTGCTATTTACTTTTCAGTTCTCCCCATCCTTTTAATTTCCGCTTCCCCTTTACTTTCAGTCATTTATTTTCAGTCCTCCCCATCCTTTTAATTTCCGCTTCCCCCTTTACTTTCAGTCATTTATTTTCAGTCCTCCCCATCCTTTTAATTTCCGCTTCCCTCTTTACATTTCAGTCATTTACATTCCTGTCCTCCCCATCCTTTTAATTTCAGTTTCCCCCTTTATTTTCTTGCAATTTATTTTATGCAATTCCTCTTCTTATTTTTTGCCATTATGCGCATTTTTGGGCTTATGTTTTGTTCATATTCTACTCTTGTTATGTTTGTTTGATTGGCATTCTGATTGCAAATTTGGATTGACTGTTATCTCTACCTAGAACTTTCCCTGTTTGATTGTGCACAACGCTCACCTATAGGATCTTTTTTTGGTTCATAGTATTGGAAGAAGATCAACAAATTCTAATTGTTGATTTTCCTTCAAATTTAATTCCAAACTTAAAATTGAACCAAGCGCGTTTCTGTGACCACATTGGTCTTGTATAATCAACAAGGAAGTGCTAAGCAATTTTTTTGGCCATTTTTGAAATCAAGTTGTCATCACGTTTTAACAGTTTTTTAAAAATCAGTTTATTCATTATTTTTGCTTTTCTGGGCCACTTGGACCAGTTTAGTGTCAGAAAATTCCAAAAATATTACAGTAGGTTCAGTATATTTTCTTTTCATTGTGTACAAATTTCTGTAATTTTCTGTTGGGGAAAAAGCCAAAAAAAGAAAGAAAAGGCAAGAAAAATATAAAAAGTACGTACGTGCCAAAAATAGAAAAAGAGGTGTAAAAAGCAAAAAAGGGGTGCAAAAGTCAGCAACAAGGAAGAAAAGACAAAAGACACCCAAAAAGAGTTAAAAATTCAAAAAAATTCAGAAAAATAGAAAAATAAAAACAAAGAAATATCCCAACAATACAGTGACATTTTTACTGTAAATTTCTGTTTCATTTCCCTGTATACTGTAATTGAGTTGTATTTGCTGTTTTTCTTTAAAAACGACAATTTTGGCAACTCTTTTTTCAAAAATCACCAAAAACAATTCTCTTTGCAATTTCTTCCGTCATGTCTTGTTTGTTGTCTGCTCTTGTGTATAAGCTTGTTTGAGTGCCAGCTTTTCTTGTTTGTCATATCAACTCTTTTGTTTTGTCTTAGGATTTTTTCTATTCTCTTCCGGTAGATCTTTTCTTTGTTAGTGCGCTTCTATTTTTGGGTAAGGGTTAAGACTTAGACTCAACCTGGTCTTTGCAACTTCAATCAACCTCCAACCGAGTAGAAGAGGCAAGAGAGTCTCATTATAGAAAAAGCCAAAAAGAGTGACATACACGAGTGTTGCATTCCATTGAGTGTAAACACATAGTTGAGTGGAAAGGTCCTTAAAAGTTTTAACATAAAATCAATTAGGAGAATGGAAGGAAGGAGGCAAGGGGAAAGGGCAACCATGTTGTTTAGGAAAGCCTTAGAAACACCTTTGGGTGAAGAAGAGAGCCAAAGAGAGAACCTATTCCATACTAGGTGCCAAATTGAAGATAAGGTATGTTTAGTAATCATAGATGGAGGAAGTAGTAGCAACTTAGCTAGCCTTAGGTTAGTTAACAAGCTAAACTTACCTACTACCCCACATCCAGAACCTTATACACTTCAATGGGTGAGTGATGAGGAAGAATTTATGGTGGATAGGCAAGTGAGCTTAAGGTTTAAAATTGGGGATTACCTAGATGAAATGACCTTTGATGTTATACCCTTAGAAGCCTCACACATTCTTTTAGGAAGACCTTGGCAATTTGAGAGAAGGGTAAAACATGATGGGTATTCCAACACCTATATGTTCCACCACCAAAAGGTTAAATTCACCTTAATGCCTATGACCTCTAGTGAAATAAAAGAAGATCAAACCACACTTAAGAGGTTAATAGAACAAGAGAAAAGAGAACAAATAGAAAAAGAGAAAGAAGAAAAACTTAAAAGAGAAAGTGAGGAAAAAGAATTAAGAGTGCAAGAAGAGAAAGTATGTTTATCTTGTGATCATTTGAATACTAACTCTTCTAGTGAAATCATGAATAGGTTGATGGAAAATACTTCTAGTGTTGCAAAGAGTACAATTCAAGTAGTTGAAAGGGAGTTTCCTAAACTTACTTTCTTTATGCATGAAATGCCTCTCTCTATGCACAATTTTATGCCACAAAGCATTACATGTTTGAAAGAAATAAACAATTTTGATAATGCTTTGAAACCTATTGCATGTTTAGAAAAATCAACTAAGTTTAAGAGTACCATAAAATTTTCTAGAGATGCATGTTTAGTCAATTCCTTTGATCAGTTAAGATTGCATGATAGGAATGATAACAAAGTTGGATTGAATATGCATGCACCTTTGGTTTGTGTTTATAAATTGAATACATATTTTGGGCCTAAAATAATTGTTTCATATAAAGATGTGTATTATGCTCTTGAACTAGTTAGTGAAAAGAATAAAAATTTTGATGAAGTTGTCATATATGGGAAAACTTGTTTGACATCTAATTCATATGATGATATGCTTCTTGATATGCACACTCAATGTGATTCTTTTTGTATTTCACCTTACATGAACACATTTGATAATATGCAAAAGGTATCATCTTACTTGAGTGAGTGTTTTAACATGAATATGGCTCTTGAGCAAACTTGCATGAATGCTTCATGGCACAAACACATGCACTATAATTTTAACAATCATACTCAAGATGTGTCTCATATGTTCAATAAGCATGATGTGATCTCACTTCCAAGAAATAGGACATTCATGCCACGTAGTTTTAATTGTGCATTCATTTGGCAATATATTGTGGATTATTTTGTTGGTTTGAAACATGCATATCACTTGCTTAAATTTCGTTTTAACCAACTAACCCCTTTACTTGAAAAGAAGGGCTTCAAAAGATTAGTCTTTGATCCAGGATCTAAATCCATAGAGTACATGGACAAGATGGTTCATTCTCCATTGAGGGAGTTTTCTAACCCTTTTTTCAAATACCTATTGTTCATATCATATGTTTTTCTTTTGCTAATCTTTATGATTCCCAAGTATTTTTGTTATGAGCCTTCACTTTGCTTGCTGTGGAATAATACTTATGGGTCTTCTTCTTGTTGTCTAGGCTCAAGGAAGATGTTCAACTAGAGGACCTCTAACTCTACTCTCCAAGGGCTAAGGGAAGTATCTTCTTACTTTCTTGTTGTCATCCATCCCCTTCTTCTAGCCAGTTCATTATTCTTATGGCTTCTTTTGAATTTTCAGATTTGAGGTCAAATCCTTTTCAAGGGGGAGGGAATGATGACACACTGCTAGAAGCTTGGACCTGCAAGGCCTACATTGGAGGAAATGCACCAACTTTTGGCCTGAGCTTCAAGCAAGGAAGAGTTAGAGAAATTAGTGTCCTACAAATAAAGGGTCACTACCCTACAAAATAAAGGTCACTACCCTACAGAAGGACACCTTGACCTTGGATAGGACCCTTGTCCTATGGACCACCCTTAATTAGGACTCTCTTATATTTTCTTTTTATTGATTGTAATTTTCTTTTAATTCCTCCTACTTGGGAGCTATTTTTAGTGGGTTTATTGGTTAGTAGGTTGCCTTGCTATAAGGCTTAGGAGGTCATGGGTTCTATTCCCACATAGGATAGAAATTTGACTCATCTTGTATTTTCCTACATGAGTGGGCGCCATTTTGAGAGGTTTATTGGCTTAAGACTTAGCTTAGCCATAAACCTTGGGAGTCATGGGTTCAAAACCCACTTAGGAGTGTTTTACTCATCTTTTATTTTTCTCCTATTTTGGGCTCCTAAAAATCCGCCCCCTTCCCCCTCCTCTCCTATAAATAGGAGCCTTATCTCCATGTATTGATAACTTTGATGAATAGTAAAGGCATTATGCCAAATTTTCTCCTCTTTGTGAGTTGAGTGAGGCTTGGTGGTTGTTGCTTAAACCATGGTGAGACTTATCTAATTCCCCCGGAATTAGTGGCATCTGGCATTGGACTTATCTGCTGTAGGAGGATTCTCCACTTCTTTCCTCTCCACTTTTTCTTTCATTTTCCCTCATTTTCTTGTGCTTTCTCACGCATTTATAGCTGCTGCCCAGCACCTATAAATCGTGATTTTATTGCTTGATTGTGGTTCTAATTGGTTTGTTTTGCTCAATTCTAGATCCTGTGCAATTCCTGTCATCACTAAGTAAATTGCCATCAAAGTTGCGGCCAACATTCATGAGATGGAGGTTACAATTTGATTGCAAACTTGATGATTGTGGGTTGTTACATGCCGCCACTTATTGGCTGATTCATGAGCCATTTTAATCCATGTTTGGTGGTTACATTTCAAGAAATAATGCAGCCACATATGCCCAAAATTCTGGTTGGAAAATATGGCCAAACAAGTTTACTTGGATTGCGTTTTATTAGCTTTGATTTATTTAATTTCTAGTAATGTATTTAGGGTTGCATGGGAGTTGCATGAGGGGTATTTTGGGGTGAAATAGGCATGTAAACCTAGCTGGTTGCATGACCTTTGAGTGCCTTGTAATCCTTATAAAAACATGCTTCATGCATGCAAGAAAGTTAAGAATGATTTATCCAGAAAATTACCCAATCTTTGAGAGTGTTTCTCTAAGTTTCTTGCTTGTCAAGAGTCGAGATTTATCAAGGGTTCATTGCCTTTGTGTGTGTAATCTCAAGGACTTATCTTTCAAGTCTTGAAAGTGTGACGTCCACCTATCTTTATTTTACGTTCTTCTTCTTCTTTCTTAAACAAGAATCCTACTCTCTTGCGTGGAAACTTGGTTGTATGAGATTTACAATTCAAAGTTTAAAAGGCTGAGTCAAAGTTCTTGCTTAGAAAAGTTGTTATCTTGTTTTTATATTATCAAGTTCAAGAAAAGAAAATCAAAATAAAAAATAGAAAAAGAAAGGAAAAAGAAACATGATGTTTCAAGAAAAATATTTCATTATCAAAGAAAGTGCAAGTTCAGCCTAGTATTTCTAAGGTCCAGCAAATTCGAACCTTAAGGTTCATATCAGTATCACAACAAGTATAGTTTTTATTTAAATAATAAAACATCTGTGCTAACTCCTCTACAGCCTTCTGAAGCATATGCGGATCAAATAAGAAATGCTAGGGAGAGCAAGGAATGGGAAGAACACACTATGCCAAAAATGGCTTTTTACCGCGGTTCTGGAAGCCCTTTTACCGCGGTTATGACCGTGGTGTACCGCGGTGAGATAAAAGGAATTTACCGCGGTTAATTTTCGGAACCGCGGTAATTGAGTTAGGCTTTTTACCGCGGTTCCGAAAAGCAACCGCGTTAAAAAGCCTGGAAGCGAGAAATTTCTGCACTCTTTTTTTACCGCGGTTGGCTCTGTGAACCGCGGTAAAAAATCCCTTTTTCGTAGCTATTTCGTAGTTAATGCCTATCTGTTATATTAAAAATCCCAAAATTCCCATGCATTTTGTTATTGTTATCACTCTTATTTTTTTCCTGAAACTCATTAATCGTTATCAAATAAAACCTTGTCAATGAGAACAACCTTCCTATTAAAGATACTAGGGCCATGGGTCCAATTGCTACTTCTCTTGAACTTCCCATTAAAGCATAGATAAGAGGTGACACGACACTTATATCTAACTTGTTCAATTAATAAAGCATATATAAGATCATAAGATTGATTTCAACTTCAAAATATAAAACAAATTAAGAATGGAAAGTGATTGTAAAATGCTACCATTTATCAGATCACCTTAGTGAAATCCTAAATGACTAAAAACCTAAATATACCTTACCAATATTGCCTAATGAGTAATGAAATTCCCTTACTAGTTTAAAGTTGTATGGTAAACAAAAAAAAAGGCTCAAGCTTATCACACCATGAAACTTTCAGTTCATATAGTGCACTCAAGTTGCTGAGTTCATGGAACTGTCCCATATGCAGGTCTTGACTCTTGAGACCATTACAAAGCTTTACCATTACAAAGCTCAACAAAGCTTCACCATTACAAAGCTCATCAAAGCTTAAAATTAAAAAGCCCTTTCTCTTTGACATGAATAGAAGAAACACAAGCAGTGACAATTTACCATTACTAATGCAAAACCATTAAATTAAATTGGGTTTTGGTTTGCTCAACTCCAAAACAGAGAACCTCTTGTACAATTGTGCAAGGTCACAACTTTCACTAATTAAAAGAAATTTTATTCCTATGTCTTAACACTTTAGTGTGCATTTTTTGATAAGCACATAATTAATGGTTTTACAATGATGTGTGAATAACTGAAGATGTATAGAAAATTTAGGCTTTTGTGAGGGATTATTTTTCCCCCTTATTTCATTATTTGTATTTTTTCTTCTCTTGGTTCACAGTAAAAATCTGTTTGGTTGTGCATTGTTTCTTTTAATCTGATAATAATAAAGTGTGCAGATAGCATGTACTAGCAAATGAGTTTTGTTAATTTTAAATAATGTTTATTTATAGAATTTCCGTCCTAAACCCCCAAAGTTTTCAGATTAGTTTAATGTTTCTTTCACAAGTAAAATCAGCCAATCCATTGATCAATTTTAATTATGTCAAACCATTTTTTGTGAAGCAGAAAACCACCATATTATAGGCTCAATTAAAGACAATTTAATTAGCATTCATGGCTCATGCTAATGCCTACAAAACCAGACTAGAAACACATACAAAAAGAAACAAGAGCAAAGCAATTTTTTTATACTAAATGAAGATCAAAGTTAAATACCTTATTAAAAAGGAGAAATAGAGAAACTAAAATGCTAAACAAGTTGTCACATTCACGTGCATCATGCCAGTTCATACACCAAGAGGAAAATGCACAGAAACACAGTATCAGGTAACTCAACTATTCAGACATTTTCAGAAAATACCACTTGAAATGTCCATGTAAGATGAACAGTGAATTTAAAAGGAACCATACGTATCCAATATCCATTGAAACAACAAATATTTAAACATTTTCATAGGCCATCTAAAACAATAGGAGATAAACAAAATGTTGTAGAGTATACCTCGTGATGTCACCGCAATAGTATGATTGCAGCATCAGTTTTTGAACTATAACAGACCGTATTGGCCACGAACCTTTGAATCTGAAAAGGAAGCCATTTTTCCTAGTGAGGAGTAAGAAGTTCCATTTGGTGTTCAACAAAGTATTAACCAAACAGAAACATAAAGCAAGAATACAAATAAGATTAGAATACAAGTAGCTAATTAGATTAGAAAATCACTCGTATATAATATCACTCTAACCATATATATCATTTACTTATTGTATACTCATATATAACATCACCCTTACTATATTAGATTAGAATACAAAAGGAAGAAATCAAACTTCAAAACAAAGAAGAAATTAAACATCACCCTTACTATATTAGATTAGAAAATCACTCGTATATAATATCACTCCAAAATAGAGAAGCACATAATTACACAAAGAATGCATCAGCACAGAAGCAGTCATAAATTAATAATTGCTTTCAGTTGTTGTGAGAGCTTGCCTAGGAGTTGGTCCTGCCCAACGTGCTTGTTATGATCCAGTAATACCATGAATCTGCTGGATCATAAAATGCTTAAGGGTGCCAAATTGAAGTGCCCTGCTGGATAAGGTGGACAACAATTTTAGAATCACATTCAGTTCAAACATTAGAACATAAGAAGCTCCTAGGTTCTGAGCAAAACCAACAACCCACCTACCATTATGATCTTAGAGTCACCCCTAACCACTCACCGAGCCATCAATTTGGTATTAATCTAATGGCTATTTAGTATTGACAGCAAGATATATGCAAATAAATTAATTGATCAATACATGCCAAAAAAGGAAAACAAAAGAAAAATAACCCACTAGGACTGTAACAGAATAATCATCATCTCTTTTGTGAGGAAAGGAAATAAATTAACAGAAAGGAAACACATGCAAGGAAAATAACACAGTTGACATATCTATTCAATATTCAACTCTTTTTTGTGGTGGGACCAATCCTATTGGTAAGAGGTATTTGGATAATGAATTGAGCTAGCTGCAAAGTTTAGTATTAATTATATGACAGTGTCATTTTGTTCAAGTTGATAAATCAATTTCAAAGTAGTACCATATCCATAGAACTCACAAGGATGACCAATATGCTTGTCATCAATCACATCAATAAACAAATCCAACACAGATAAACATGAGGCAAGCAAACAACAGCCATAGTTGGCAAGAAAGATTTAAGCAGAATAAACAAAAACTCCAGTAATACCATGAATCTTCTGGATCATAAAATGCTAAGGGTGCCAAATTGAAGTGCCCTGCTGGATAAGGTGGACAACAATTTTAGAATCACATTCAATCCAAACATGGCAAATACCCTGACACTAGGCAATCTCAATAGTTGTTTAAACTCCCCTCAGTTCAGACATTAGAACATAAGAAGTTCCTAGGTTCTGAGCGAAACTAACAACCCACCAACCATTATGATCTTTGAGTCACCCCTGACCAAGTATAATGATCTTCTACATTGTATTAGTCTTTTGGCAGCATCTAACTAGAAGAACGATCAAACTATAGTTACAGTACAAATTGTATGATCACCTCACCTTGCTTATAGTCGGTTTAATAAAATGGTAAAGAACAAACAATTTTGATGCTCTTTTTACTTTTATTGAAGCAGTAGCAAGTTTTATTTCCTTCGCCTAAAACAATCTGAATACTCTTCTTTTGAATCGAGAGAGGGAAAATAATCGGTATTAAGAGGAAGATTGATTGTGTTTCAAGCTATGCTCATCAAGCCAAGAAATGATGTCATCAAAAACTTGAATTATTAATTCATCAGGCTCACCCTCAAGAAGAGAGTGGTATCAGTAGGCATTCTTATAAAGCTGAAGCTTCTTGTCTGAACAGCTTGCTTTCTCATACAAGGCTTTGCTCACTGATGGATCAGTTACAGTGTCAGCTTCCCCATGAAGGATTAATAATGGTAGAGAGACCTGTAATCACAGCCATTACATGTGAAGATGAATAAATTTCATTAAACTACCAGAAAATAATAGTTCTATAAATGAACACTCAATCCCAAAAGTACAATCTTTCTACAGTGACAAACTATTAAAGCTCCAAGATATGCTACTATGCAGAGAATGACAGAAGTCTAAAGCTAGTTAACCATTTTCAGGGCAGTTAGCTACAAAGTATGGCCATTGCATAATAAGTTTATTCACATTTGAGCATATAGTAGCACCTGTTGCAGTAGTACAATGATATATGTAAAGAACTACAATTACCTTTTGTTTAGTGAGATGAAGTATTCAAAGTAGATAGTTGTGTTGCTTTTAAGTTTTAACCCCAGTAGTATTTTCAATTCCAAAAATCCTCGATATCTTATGCCTTATCAGTTCAAAAAGTCCACAAGACTGACTTGAATTAAAATTAATAGAAACTAAATTATTTAATTTTATCATTAACAAGAACACTACTCGATAAAACAACACTTCTGGAATTTCTTTATAGAAAGGAATTGGAGCATTTCTCACTCAACAATATTTCTTTTTGGCAATATTGAAGTAGTTTACACACACCTTGATGAAATTTATCAAAAATGCAACACAATTTGTAAGCACCACTGGAAGCCATTGAGGCTTGTGGCAAGCCGTAACCTTGAAATAAGGTAAGGTAACCCCCTCCCTTTAAACTATCCACCCACAAAACAAGACAAAATGAGATATTTACCAAGGTCCGAACAAGAAACTTAATCTCCTTCTCGCGGCAGGAACGCATGAGATGAACAATGATGCCTTTCTTCCGAAATGTGCTTCCATTACCTATTTGTACACTGATGAGAACTAGATAAGAATATGTAGAACAAAACTAGAAGTTTACCAAATTAAATAGCAGTAGAAAAATGACCGAAGTGATAGGGAAGAAAAAACAATACAAACATTAGAGAAATAAATTTTACATGTATCAATTGCATGACACAGAACTTTCTTAGTGCATAATAACCCTTGTTTCCATATAGTAGATTCCTATACTAAATGTCAAATAATAGTCAATTTGTCATCAGGGAATAGGCTAAAGAAACATAAATGATTAACAACCAGAAACAGTAATATATTTTTTTAGAAAAGTTAAATTTTTTTCTCAATAAAGTGACCTATAAATTTGCTGCTGGATTTAGAGGTTATTTTCTTAATTAGAACTATGCATTCCTCTTCACCTCCACTAGGGAAAAGAATGTGCAGAATGCAGAGTGATATAGTGGGTCCTGCATCCTACATCCCCACATTTTATTTATCATCAAACAATCATCAATAAATAACTATTGTCTTGAAAGTTGAAATCAAGGATACACTCCTTGTTGCCATGATCACGATTTAAAGAAAATGAGTAAAGAAGAAAAAAAAGGAAATAGCAGTTCAACGAAAAACAAAGGGATGCAAAAAGGTCAGCTTTGATACAACAAGGCAGCAAAAATGAAGGGATAAAATGCAATATATAATTAACCAATTCTAAATGTGTTCTTTATGGAACTCAGGTCCTAGACTTTCAGGTGAACAGAGCTTTAAAAACTTGACACAACATACATAAAAAGCAAAAGAACAGTATCAAGGTTTTGATTTTTTAAAATTACTCAAGTTGAAGTTAGACTCTTTTAAGGAATTCAAATACCACCCTATGAATTATCAACTACTTTTGATAAATCAAAGATCTAGCAAACAAGATTAATATATAATGACGCATAAATCACAATGAATTGATAGAAAATCAGATCTATATCCTTGAATACAGAATGTTTAAGCATAAACCACCTTCTCCAACCGAGCCACAATATATAGTGGTTGTCACGCACACTGGTGCGTCTTCCTCCTCCCCGCAGCCAGATCGGTGCTGCCACCAGCCATACCATCGCCACCGTGCAAGATGCCTCTCCCCTCTGGCAGCGTCGTCGTGGTTCCTCAGACCATCATCGTGTGTGCGCTCCTCTTCTGCTCCTCCACTGGGTTCGTCGCGTGCTTCACCGCCGCAGCCACTCATCGCGCTGCCTCATCACATGAGCTCCACCCCGTCCCCATCTCCGGCGTGCCGCAGCGCCACCACCAAGAGTGGTTCTCCTCCGTAGCCACCTCCCATGTCTCTATCCACTCTCCCTCCCTCCGCGAAATGCCCAAATGGAACCCTAATGCAAAGGGGTGTGTGCGTGTGTAAAATTTGGAAAAGTTAATTACCGCGGTTCCGAAGATGGACCGCGTTAATTAATACTAGCAAGCTTTTTACCCCGGTTCGAATTTAGAACCGGAGTAATTATGCGTATAACTTTAAGGAAAAAAAAATTAAAAACATAAATTTAATTCTATTACCAAGGTTAAAATACGGAACCGCGGTAATTTGTTAAATTTCACTCTTTTATCGCAGTTCCTTATTGTAACCGAGCTAATTTTGGCGCGATAAAATCCTTATTTTGGCATAGTGACAGTTTTCTGCTCAAGAAAAAAAAAGAAAAGAGAAGAAGAGAGAAGTGGGCATGAGATCGAATCAGACTTCAAGTTTGGATGTCTGTTCGACGTTACAACCGAGCCAGGGTAGAAGCAAAGTGAACGCTTTTGCAAGAAAAAGGGAAGTTGAAAGTGTATTGTTAGATAAAGGGCAATTATTGATTCTTGTTTTTAAAGACTTATATTTCTCTGATGATTTTAACAATTCTCTACCTTCTGAAATTAAAAAATTATTGTAGGAATTTGGAGAAGTCTTTTCGGATGAGGCTGCCTCAAGGATTACCACCTTCAAGAGGTATAGAACACCAGATTGATTTTGTACTCGACTGTGCTCTACCAAATCGGCCAGCATACAGAACCAACCAGAATGAGACCAAGGAGATCCAAAAACAAGTCAATGAGCTAATGGAAAAATGGTATGTAAGGGAGAGCCTTAGTCCATGTGTTGTACTGGTAATATTGTTACCAAAGAAAGATGGTTCTTGGCGTATGTGCATTGAGGAACCAGTTGTGTGTACCAATCAGTTCTCTAAGAGAATTGATGATTAAGGATGGAGGTGGTTTGATGGGACACTTTGGAGTGCAGAATACACTGGACATCCTGGCCGAGCACTTTTTCTGGCCGAGCATGAAGAAGGACGTCTGAGCTAAGTGTGAAAGGTGAATAACATGCAAGCAAGCTAAGTCAAAATTAAATCCGCATGGATTTTATACACCTTTGATTGTTCCTGAACAACCTTGGACAGATATTTCCATGGACTTTGTGATCGGTTTGCCAAAACCTCAACGTGGTAAGGATAGTATTTTTGTTGTTGTTGATCGGTTTAGTAAAATGGAACACTTTATTGCATGTTCAAAGACAAACGATGCAACACAAATTGCTAACCTATTCTTTAATGAAGTTGTCCGATTGCACGTTTTACCAAGGACAATTGTGAGTGGCAGGGATGTTAAATTCCTAAATCATATATTTTGGAGGACTTTATGGAATAAATTGGGAAGAAAGCTTCTATTTTCTACTGTTGCACAACGTCAAACGGATGGACAAACTGAAGCAGTAAATAGAACGCTTTCAACCTTATTACGTTCTATCATTGGCAAGAATCTAAAGCAATGGGTAAAATGTTCACCACATGTTGAGTTTGCATATAACCGGACGGTACTATACTACTTCTTTTTCACCATTTGAGGTTGTATATGGTTTTAATCCACTCACTCCTTTGGATATTTTGCCATGGCCTATTTCTGAATTTTCCAGCTTAGATGGTAAAAGGAAAGCAGGTTATGTCAGGGAGTTACATGCAAAGGTTCGAGCTAATATTGAAAGGAAAAATGAGCAGTATGCAAAACAAGCCAATAAAGGGCAAAGGAAGGTAATATTTGAACCAGGCGACTGGGTTTGGATTCACATGAGGAAAGAGAGGTTTCCATCTCAAAGGAAGAACAAGCTTCAACCAAGAGGAGATGGTCCATTCCAAGTTCTAGAGAGGATCAATGACAATGCCTATAAGATCGATCTTCTAAGTGAATATGGTAATGTTAGTGCAACATTCAATGTAACTGACTTATCCTTATTTGATGTAGGTGATGAATCAGATTCGAGGACGAATCCTTTTAAAGAAGGGGGGAATGGCACGATCCCGTCCGACCTCAATCAGGATGCCTCGGATGCATTGCAAGGGATTAAAGGTCCAATGATCGGGGCCAGGTCTGAGCGATTAAAGAGAGATTTACAACTCTTGATCACTGAAGTCCAAAGGAAAGTAGACCACCGAGCAGAAGAAGATCCAAAGATATGGTTTAACTTAACTTAGATTGAAGTACAAAAGTGCTATCCAATTTGACAATCGGTGCCTGTTATCCGAATCTTAGGAGAGCCTATTTCAGGAGAGTGTATCTAATCAGATCATAACTGGTTTATTTAGGATTAGATCTGTTAGGAATCAATATCAGATCTCTTAGGATTATATTTAAATCTTTTAGGATTATATTTTATCTTATTTAGGATTATATTTTATCTTATCTAGAATTAAATCTATTTAATTTAAGACTGTATCTTTTAGATGGTTTATTTTAGGAAATTCCTTTGTTATATATTAGCATTAAGAATCAGTTTGTAGACAGTTTTTTATCAATAAAATTCTGAGTTGTCTCATTGTGAGAGTTTATCCTTTATTCTTGAATTAAAGAACTACTTAGGTTCTACCCGCAGGTCTTGGTTAGGGTCTAGTTGCTTATATCTTCATAACTTTTGTGCTTCCTGCAGGTCACGGTTTGTGTCAAGTTTCTCATTGATAACTTAGGTTCTACCAGCACGTCTTGGTTAGAGTCTAAATATCTTGATAAATTTGATGCTTCCGGCAGGTCACAGATTGTGTCAAGTTCCTATATTTGATAACTTTGGTGCTTCCGCCAGGTCACAGATTGTGTCAACTTCCTATCTTTGATAGCTTTGGTACTTCCGGTAAGTCTTGGAGTGTGTCAAGCTCTTTACCGTTATTTACCGTTATTTGATCTTCAAGACGTTCCTATTTTTACGCTTGCGATTCGTATCAGGTTCGTATCAGACTTCTCCACATGTCCTGTTTTATTGTCTTTCATATATTTTTTAACTTTTTTAAATTATTAATTCATAGATTATATAATTTATAATTGTCAATTATAAATTATAATTTTAAAAATATAATATATTATTAACACAAGTAAATTTTCCATGCGATGTAAGAATGCTAGTAATTTCTAATAAAATTTAAATAAAATTAAAAGAAAGTGATCGGAGTTTTTTTTTTCCTTTTGACGGCAGGAAGAAAATTTCATTATACTTGGGGAGGACAAATATCCTCTGCCACAGACACATTGAGCAATACAGTGAGGGAAATCAGCAAACCGTAATCACAACTGAATTTTTTATTGATTGGATTGACATATACAAGCCAGTCCAATTTATTTTCCATCATTACAGGATTTTATTATTGCAACTTCAAACTGGAAAAGCACACATCTCTTTCAACCAAAGTACACGGAGTTCACAGGCAAGTACGCACGTATGGACTACATGGGGTCCTTGGAGGAGTTGGAGGTCTGCAACTTGAATAGGGTTGATTCTGAGGACAATTGACAGCAGGTTTTGAAGGGTTTGGAGTGCCCCCGGTCTCGTTCTCGGCTGCAAATATATATGTCAAGAAATAATTAAATGTTAAGATGAATTTCACATAAAAAAAATTGTTGCAATTTAAATTTCAGTCACAACATACAAACATATATATACTCTTCATTCGGACCTGAATTATACAAATAAAAATAACTAAATTCACATTGATTACGAAAATTAATTTTACATTTAATTCTTGTTATCATCTAAAAGTAATTATATTATCTAAATTACTGTACATTCAATTATATTAAAACTTGTTTTAAGTGGACATATCCTTTTTTATTGACGTACATGCATGGTTTATTGAATAGAGGTTTTGAAAAATAAAATTATTAAATAAAAATGTATTTTGGGATGATCTTATTAAAAAATTAAAATTAATTAAGATTTAATTACATTTTAGTCATGCATGTGTTTTTTTTTTTTCTTATATCCAAAGTCCCGAGGCTTATGAGCAAGCAAACGTGAAACAGGATGCATCTAAGGACAAATATAATACCAAGAATTAAAGAACCAAAATTTATGATAAATTATTGCAGTAGTTATATTCCAATTATATATATATATATATATGTGTGTGTGTGAATTTTATGTATAGTTTCAAGATGTGATTCATTCTAAAACACAATACAAAGTAACAGCTATGACATTTTGAAGTAGAGAGGAGTTAGTGAGCCTTACCTTTCAATACACGAGCTACAGTTACCGTGGGAAGGAAGATAACCGAAGCCAACAGAAAGAATATTGCAATAAGAATGGCTTTCATGATTGGGAGAAATATTTATATTGTTCAGTGTATATATAGTTGAATTTGCTTTTGCATGGGTATAACATATGCGATCGTGTATTTATAGTCTCCAATCAATAAGTGGGGGTGAAGATAGAGAAGGAAAATTTCTAATTTTCTACAAGACTTGTGGAAAAATAAATATAAATTGAAATTGACTACTTGACTTTACAGGAGGAATAGAGGACACACATTCAATTAAGAGTGATGTTAATTTCCTCGAAATGCACACATTTATTTTGGACAAACAAAAACCATTGACTAAATTATCTATGTTGTCCTTCAATAATTGGTATTAAAAAGAGCATCTGAAAGGGATTGTAATATTGTATGTTTACCGAGTCGTGAATGCCCAATTTAAAACATAAAATATCTTAATATTGATGAATAAAAGATTGTATATAATTTAGGAGGATATGGTTGGCTATAATCTAATATTATCTATATTATCTATACTAATATATAAAGGTGACGCCTCTTTTTGGTGTCCACATTTTGTTTTCAATTATACCCCTAATTTATTTTAAAATTACTTTAAAAATTCACGACTTAAATAATTGGGATAATATTTTAAATTTAAATTAAGAAATATATTTTAAATTTAAATTAAGAAATAGGGATTAAAATTAGAATAGGAAAAAACAAAATCAATCCGGATTTGAATTTGAATCGTAAAAATAAGGATCGGTGTTAAAAAAATTTATCATTAAAAAAACAGAATTCAGTATATCATCCAAATCTAAAGAAAGATTTGAATTTAAATTATTAATCTATAATTTTCAAAATTACTTTAAAAACTTACGACTTAAATGATAAGGATAATATTTTAAATCTAAATTAAGAAACAGGGATTACCATTAGAATAGGAAAAATAAAGTCAATCAGGATTTTAACTTGAATTGTAAAAAAAAAAGGATTACCAGGTATTTCTCTTCCTTTTCTTTATTCATCTTGTGCAAATGAGCGAGAGTCTTTGGAGGTCTTGTCCGGGAAACGTGAGTCATGGGTGTCTTGGAGTCGGTCGTCTTGTGGGGATAATGATGAGGGTTTTAGTCCCGAGGTAGCCGAGGTGCTGAGACGAAGGAATATGGCCTCTAGGGGGTTGTTCGGGCCGAGATGGATAGATCTTTGGTGAAGTCCGAGTCGGATTCATATGATAGTATTTTTTATTGGTCTGAGTCGAGTGTTGGTTGTCTCGATTCTGATAAGGGTAGTTATAATACGGCCTCTGCAGGTGTTGAGATGGCTGAGGCTCGCAATGTAGATTACTTTATGCCTGTGTGGGAAGATAGGTATAGATGGGTAGACCCAAAGGTTCTTGGTACGTGTTCCTTGTATAGACCCGGGTGTCCGGAGCACAGTCAACAACGTCTTTTCGACTTGGAAGTGTTTGGGACAGCCGAGATGAAGGAGAATTATCATGTTGTGATTCCACCCCGGGGGAGCCGGGTTTGTCATCTTTCAGAAACCAATACCCCTTTTTTATACACATACGATTTTCTTCATTCTAAAGTAAAACTGAGGCTGCCTTTTACCCCCTTCGAAGAGAGGGTTTTAATGTATTTGACCTGTGCACCCTCACAACTGCATCCCAATTTATGGGCGTTCATCAGATGTTTCCAGTTGATAATGGCCGAGTTTGGCTTCACTTCTTCTGTGAAACTTTTCTTTCATTTTTTTCAAGTGTTGAGGAAGCATCCCAAGGGTAAGAAGACCGAGACTCTAAAGAGTTGGATTTCCTTGAGGGGGTTTTCTGACCGTAAGTTGCTAACGCCTTACGTTGAGTCGGTCAAGAGGGGGAATATTACCTTTAAGCAAGAGTTCTTCCAGGTGCAAGCGGCTAAGGGTGTTAAGCCTTTTTGGGAGGAACAGTCGTCTAATACTCCCAGATTTCCCATTTATTGGAATGATAGGCATTATGATAAAAAATCGTCCGACTATGAAGTGGCCGAGTCGGCGCTATCCCCACAAGATGCGGCCGTAAGGAAGTCGTTGATGGAGTTGGTTCAGGAGTGTGGGGTATTTTCTAGTAAGAAAATACTAGATGGTCCGACTCGTAATGTCGGTTCAAGAATTGGTGAGGTTTTGTGTTTATTTTTCTTCTTGCTTGGTTTTGTCTTGTAGCTTTCTTAACGTGTTATGTTTCCTTTTTGTCGGTTCTGTAGCATCGGTGGCCAGCGCGACTTTGAGACAACTGAGGGCCTTGCAGAATGCTAACAACAACCAGCAGGGGGAACTGAATGTTGACATTTACTTCACCCGTGATGCTGGTGTTGGCGGGTCGGGAACGCAACCCGTGTTGAATGATGATGCCGGTCATGTTCAGAATGACACGGCGCATGGTAGTTGTAATGAGGAGGTTCCTCCTCCTCAGAAGAAGAAAGCGGCAAAGCACAAAAAGAGGCAGGGGGTTGAGGAGTCTTCTGGGGAGTCCGGGATTAACCTTTATGACTTGGAGTGCGAGTTGGACACACCCGAGATGGATGTTTTGTACAACCCTTTCTTGAAGGCGATTCATGATAACGTCCCAGTGGCCGAGCATCTCTATGATGTGGAGCGTCAGAGTCTTCAACATGCCTCTTTTCTGAGGTATTTACGATTGGATGTTATGCCGGCTTATGACCGGGTTAATGCGGCTCTGGAGGCGCGTGCCACGGAACGAGATAAGGCCTTGGGGGATGTGAAGGCTGCTCAAGAGGCCTTTGACAACAAGAAAAAAGACAAGGTCAAGTACAAGGGTTTCTATAAATCAGTCAAGGAAAAGAACAAGACCCTTGAAGCTGAGATCACACAGCTGAAGGCGGACTTGGAGAAGTTGCGGGTGGCTCCCCCCGCGTCCGGGATGACAGAGGCGGCGGTGACTGAAATAGTGAAGAGTAACTTGCAGAAGGCTCAGGCCAAGTTCAATCAAGAAAAGGCCGACCTTGTGAAGTTATCGGAGCATATCAGTGCCGCTTCCTTTGCAAATGTCGTGGCTCAAATTGGGATAGTCAATCCCGGTTTGAAGGTGGAGGGGACCTCAACTGCATTTGAAGTCTTCAAGGGTCAAATCTGTAGGGTCGACATGGAGCGAAAAGTTTATATTGTCGTCTCGTCCGGCGAAGAAGTCGACCCTTATGAAGAATAGATGTTCTTTTAACTTGTTTCGCATTTTGGATACTTGTATTTGTTAATGACAATCTCCCTTTAGTGGGACGACTTATATGCATTTTGTTCTGTACGAATTTTTGGTTCGGTTATGCTTTTACCTTCTTGTGACAACACTTGGGAATTTTCGAAACTCGTTGCGCTTTTAACGTTTAGGTACGCTTGTAACGCTTTTATATCATGTTGAACCTCGTTGCGCTTTTAACGTTTAAGTACGCTTGTAATGCTTTTTTATATTATGTCGAACCTCATTGCGCTTTTGACGTTTAAATACGCTTGTAACGCTTTGGAATGGTTTTGGAGTTGTGGAGCCGGTATGCTCTTCGCATTCGTAGGGATTTGGTATTCCCGGTGTCCGGGTCGATAAGTTGTATTTAGTTTAAGATCCTCTTCACATCAACATAATTTATTGAGTAAGAGGTTGAGTCTAGGACTGGGATACTTTTCGTATCCAGTTTTTAACCTGATGAATTTCTAATAGGTTCCTAAAATTCCTAAAGTTCCTAACTTTGGGCTTGTTTACATTTTCTATGAATAGTAGGTCTTGAGCTTGTCCGAGTTCCAGAATATTGGGATGACTTTTCCTCCAAGTGTTTCAATCTTGTATGCTCCGTTCTCGGTTGACTCGGTTACCCTATAGGGTCCTTCCCAGTTTGCAGCAAGTTTTCCTTGGGTTGCGTTTTTGTTGCCAATGTCGGCTCTACGTAAGACTAGGTCTCCAGGTTGGAAATTTCTTGCCATTACTTTGGAGTTGCGCCGGGTTGCGAGGCGTTCCTTTAAGGTTGAATCTCGGATATGCGCCACCGCTCGGGTTTCATCGAGAAAATCCAGCTCTTCAAGTATGGCTTTATCATTGGTTTCTTGGTTGAAATTTTCTACTCTCCAACTCGGCTCTCCAATCTCGACTGGGATGAGTGCTTCAGTCTCATAGGTAAGGCGGAAAGGAGTTTCGTTGGTGGATGATTGTGGAGTGGTCCGATATGCCCAGAGCACATGGTCGAGCTGCTCCACCCAGTTACCTTTGGCGTTGTCTAATCTGCGTTTAAGGGCTTTGAGGATGACTTTGTTTGCAGATTCAGCTTGGCCATTGGTTTCTGGATGCTCAACTGAGGTGAAGTGGTGCTTGATCTTTAACTCTGCCGAGAGCTCCCTGAATCTTTTATCTGTGAACTGGGTTCCATTGTCCGTGATTACGGATTATGGAATCCCGAACCAGGAGACGATGTTCTTGTAGAAGAACTTCTGGACCTTGGTGGATGTGATTGTGGCAAGAGGTTCTGCTTCAATCCATTTGGTGAAGTAGTCCACTGCTACCACTAGAAACTTGACCTGTCCTGGAGCTGGGGGAAATGACCGAGTATGTCAATACCCCATTGGTGGAAGGGCCATGGGACCGACATGGTGGTTAACTCGGAGGAGGGTTGATGGTGGATGGAGCTGTTTTTCTGGCATACCTCACATTTTCTGACATAGTCCATGGCTTCTTGAATCATAGTCGGCCAGTAGTATCCAGCTCTAAGGGCTTTCCTTGATAGTGATTTTCCTCCTTGGTGATTCCCACAGTTGCCTTTATGTAACTCGGCCAAAATGTACTTGGCCTCTGTATCTTCAACACATTTGAGTAAGGGGGTTGAGAATCCCTTCTTGTACAGTTTATCTATGATGATTGTGAACCGAGATGCTAGTCGTCTCAGTTTTCTAGCTTCCTTTTCGTCTTCTGGAAGTTCACCTGTCGAGATGTAAGACTTAATGGGGGTTATCCATGAATCAGTTTTGTCAACTGCCAGGATGGTTGTTTCTGAGATTCTTGGGGTCGAGACGACTTCTTGTAGGACCGACTTGTTGTTTCCCAGCTTTTTAGTACTTGCCAACCTGGAGAGTATATCGGTTCTGGTGTTTTCAGCTCTTGGGACGTGTTGGAAGATGATTTCCTCAAATCTGTCACTTGAGGTTTTTACCTTCTCCAAGTATCTTTGTAGTAGTGATTCTTTTGCTTGGTATTCTCCTTTGATCCGAGATACCATTAACAGTGAGTCACTGCACACTAGTACTTTCTTGGCCTGAATTTCTTTTGCCATTATTAAGTCAGCTATGCATGCTTCGTATTCTGCCTGGTTGTTAGAAGTGGGAAACTCGAATTTTAGAGATTTCTTAATGCAAAATCCATGAGGCCTTTCCAACACTATCCCGACTCCTGCGCCCTTTTTATTGGAAGAACCATCCACAAAGACGGTCCATTCAGAACTAGGGGTGTGTTCAGGGGGGTCATCTCAACTACAAAGTCAGCTAAGATCTGGCTCTTGAGGGTAGTACGACCTTCGAAGCTAATGTCGAACTCGGACAGCTCTAGTGACCAAGCCGTCATTCGTCCAAAAAGATCAGGTTTGTGGAGGACTAGCTTGAGGGGCAAGTCGGTTCGTACCGTGACTTTATGCCCTTGGAAATAGTGTCGCAGCCTGCGGGCAATGGTTAAGACGGCCAGAGCAACCTTCTCAAGCCTTTGGTATCGCAACTCGGCTCCCTGTAGTTCTTTGCTGATGAAGTAGATGGAGCACTGGTTGCGTCCTTCTTCTTTGATTAAGACAGAACTTATGGCTTGATTGGTTAGGGAGATGTAGAGGAAAAGATGTTCCCCTGGAGCCGGTTTAACCAGGATGGGGGGATTTTCTAGTGTCTGCTTGAGATGCTGGAAGGCGGCTTCACATTCGCTGGTCCAGGTGAAGGACTTTCCTTTTCGAACGAGTTGGAAGAATGGGAGGGAGGTTGTGGTCACGTTAGGGATGAATCGGCTGGGAGCAGTGATCCTCCCGTTAAATTGTTGGATTTCCTTTATGCAAGTCGGACTTTGCATTTCCAACACAGCTTTACATTTGTCTGGGTTGGCTTCTACGCCCCTCCTGGTAAGGAGGAATCCAAGGAAGTGTCCTGATAGCATGCCGAAGGAGCACTTAAGCGGATTGAGTCGTATGTTGTGTTTTCTAAGGCGGTCGAAGACTACTTCTAAGTCGGCTACATGGTCGTCCCCATCGGCGGTTTTGGCTATGATGTCGTCTATGTAGACTTCAACAGTTTTTCACATCATGTCCCCAAAGACTCTGGTTATCATTCTCTAGTATGTTGCGCCGACATTCTTCAGGCCGAAGGGCATCATCGTGTAGTAGTAAATACCTTTGTCAGTTATGAAATCCGTCTTCTCTTCATCATCCAGGTCCATTGGGATCTGGTTGTAGCCTGAGTAGGCGTCCATGAAGGACAACCAACGGTATCCTGACGAATTATCGACCAGTTGGTCGATATTGGGGAGTGGAAAGGGGTCTTTAGGACATGCTTTGTTCAAGTCTGTGTAGTCTACGCACATCCTCCACTTTCCAATTGACTTCTTCACAAGGACGACATTGGAGAGCCAGGTGACATACTTGCACTCCCTCATGAAGTTGGCTTTAAGGAGCTCCTCTACTTGTTGGTTTGCTGCTTGCTGTCTTTCAAGGCCGATTTTCCTATTCTTCTGAGCGACCGGCTTAACTTTGGGGTCGACAGATAACTTGTGGCAGCATAAGTTTGGGTCAATGCCTAGCATGTCGGCTGAGGTCCAGGTGAACAAGTCTGAGTTCTTGGTGAGTAGTTCCTTCAATTTTTCTTCCATAGTAGGATCCATGTCACAGCCGATTTTGGTCGTCTGTTCAACAGTATTTCCAATCTGGATAGTTTTTGTTTTCGCAGCTTGCTCTATTCTATCTCGACCTTTTGCATCAATCTCGGCTCTAGGGTCGATATCGATCATGAGGACCTGTCCCTTGGGTGTTAGCTTTTCTTGCTGTGATGTGGGCATGGTGGTCAGAGCGACATTATAACACTTCCTCGCCTCTTTGCGGTCTCCTTGGATTGTGATCACCTTGCCATCTCAGCCTGGGAACTTCATGACCAAGTTCTTGGTGGAGATGACTGCTCCTAATGCATTCAAGGATGGTCGTCCCAGTATGGCATTGTATAGGCTGGGGCAGTCGACTATCAGGAATTTGGCTGAGACGGCTTTATTCTCGGCTTCTGTGTCGATCCTGAGCGTTGTTTGAAGGTATCCTTTGGGTTGGATCCTTTCTCCAGAGAAACCTACCAGATCCCCTGAGTAGGGTAAGAGTGATTCTGGGGGCAAAAGTAGTTGGGTGTAGGTCCTGTAGAAAAGGATGTCGGTTGTGCTGCCTTGGTCAACAAAAATGCGTCTGAAATCTCCGTCTCCTATGAGGGATCGTATCACAAAGGGATCATTGTGATCTCCTACATCATAAAAAAAGACTTTGTCCGAGAAGGTGATGGTCGGGTTTGGGGGTCGTCTGGCTACAGTCTGAGAGTCGGTTTGGTCGACACTGTAAACTTCCCGGAGGTGTCTCTTCCTAGAGTTATTGGACGGTCCTCCACCAGCGAATCCCCCGGAAATCATATTGATTCGAACCCTTGGTATGGTCTGAGTTGTATGGCTACTGGGACCGACATTGGTATCCTTGTTGTGGTCGTACTTCTTGGGGGAAGTGGAGCGCTTGCGCTTCTTGTCACCATGTCCTTCTAGGCTCGGGGATCTCTTGCGTTCTTCAATCTTTCGATAGCCCCCTGTGACCGGTTTTTCTTCATATATCGAGAAAGTCGGCCGTCTCAGATAAGCTGCCCGATGAGGTCCCGAAGCTGGATGCACTCATCCGTGTTGAGCTTTTATCCTTCATGGAATGAACAATACTTGGATTTGTCCTTCTGGGCTGAGGACTTCAGTGGGGGTGGTTTGGGAATGTCGGCCAATTCAGTATGCATCACTTCCTTCAGAATTTTGCCCGGGTTGGTATTCAAGGGGGCATAGGAGTGGTATCGACCCTTGGGGGGCCGACGTTGATCTTGTTGGTGGTGGTGCCCGCGATCCTTCCCTTTATGTCGTTCATTGAATGAATCTCGGTCCTGCCCTTGGTTGGGTTCGTGCTTGGCAGCTCCGGCCAGATGGACTTCTCATCCCACGAACTTGTGCGAACATTTTCTAAACTGTTCCATGGACCAGACCGGTTCTTCTGATAGAGACACGGCTAGGGGTGAGCCTGGCAAGAGGGCCGAGACAGCACAAACCAGTTGGACGTTCTCAGCTAGATCAGGAATGAGGGCACACTCTTTGTAGAATCGGGAGAGAAAGGTTCTTAGGGGTTCATCTTTGTGCTGTTTGACCTTGGCCCGTGTGAATTGGTCCCTGGGGATCTCGGTGGAGATGGTGAACCGTCCCAGGAAGGCAGATTGCATGTCGTCCCACGAGTCTATGGATCCCAAGGGGAGGGTTTTGAACCAGGCTAAGGCTTCTCCTTTCAGGGTCCTTGGGAAAGAACGACAAATAACAGCTTCAGGAGCAACAATGAATAGCATCTCATTGGTAAAGGCGTCCAAGTGCTTGACTAGATCTATGGTTCCACTGAAGATTTCAATGGGGAGAGCACTTTTGAACTGTTTAGGTATCTCGAATCGGGCCAGTCTCTCAGAGAATGGGTATCGGAATGGGGCAGGACGAACAATGGACCCTGGTTGTTGAACCTCTTGCTGATCTCGGTCCGAATTAGGCCGGGAATGGGTTGTTGGCTGAGGTTGAGGGTTTACGCTGCGCTCCAAGTGTCGGATGCGGTCTTCTAGATGACTTACAGCCGGCTCTTCGACTGCTTTGTGGGGACGAGGTTCGCGGAACGACTGTTGGCGTTGTTCCTAAAGTGCCTTGAGCTGAGCCTCGAGATGACGAATAACCTCATCTCGGGGGTTGGGTTGGTGATCCTTTTCATGCGGACTGATTCCGTCCTGAGGGTGTGATGTTCCTTCTTGTTAAACGAACTCGTCTTGGGCTCCACGATCCTCCACCCATCCTTCGGGCGTTGGTTGAGGACGGGGCCTTGCTGTCCGGAGACGAGTTGTGACCGTCATGTTGGAGAGGGGGAAGCCCTCCTTCTAACGCCAAATGTTCTGGGATAGAACTCGAACCTGGTTCTGAGTCTGCAGGGACGAACTCGGATCTGGATCTGGGTCGTTGGAGTTTGTATCCGAGTTGAACCCGGGGAGGTGTTCCTGCAAAGGGACTCCGACGCCCAAGTTAGATATGTAAAACAGTCAAAGTGATTGACTAAGTAAGATTCTGTACCTTATGATCTTGTTAATGTTCTCTATTTATAGGGGTTTTCCCTGTATAAATATGGTAAGTGGGCATAAATATAAAAGGAGTAAGTTTAGCAGATACAATCATATAATTATGGATATCATAATTATATATCATATATTTGAGGATATCATAATTATATATCATATAATTAAGGATATGATAATTATATTGTGCATGGGCCATTTTGATTATTGGGCCTTAGATTTAGACCGTAACATCATCCAAATTTAAAGAATGTTTTGAATTTGAATTATTACTTTAAAAATTCATGACTTAAATGATAAGGATAACATTTTAAATTTAAATTAAGAAATAGAGATTAAAATTAGAATAGGAAAAAATATAATCAATCAGGATTTGAATTTGAATTATAAAAATAAGGATTAGTATTAAAAAATTTATTATTAACCAGAATTAAGTATTGTGACACCCTTCTACCCCAAATACTAATACAATCATCAAATTGAATTATAAGGAAGATTATAGTCAACACCGAGGTAAAAAGGTTCACAAATCCTTATTTAAACAATCACTTAATCCAAATTCAATGTTATTTCCATAAAAGAGTAAAATCGATGTTTTCAAAAGCTAAATTATCAACAAAATAAAAACATAACTTAGCCATGAAAGACCCTTAGAAATAATCTTTCTAAATCCCTACATATCAAAATAAAGAAAATAAAACTTCTAGACACTAAGCCCCGATGTCACACATATCAGAGCGAGACTCTGTCCCTTTAATATTCAGCACCTTGAGTGCCCTCTTCATCACCTAAGAAAACCACAGAAAGAGTACGGTGAGGAAAAGAATACAGACATATACATGCAATACAGAAGGCTACCCTTGTTCCCACCCATCACCATACATATCATCATTTATCTCTACTCATATACTATTCATTTCACTCATCAGGTTCGTACAAATATAAATTCACACTTTCATACAATCTCAATTAAGGCATATGCTCACACCATGCACATGTACAACATTTATCCTAAGAGTCATGATTTGGAACTCCGCACAATGGGCGCACCTCATCAATCCCCTTAGTTGTTACCAATGATGGCCCTATCGTTAACACCACACGGTAGGTTGCACCCCCTCCATGGGCCCGTGCAAAGACATCTGCCCCCTCCCACCGGTACCCATTCACACCTTATGGGCCGATGAGTCACATAATAAAACACCCCCTCTATGGGCCCGTGCATCGAATGTCCCCCATCATGGTCACCACCCTTTGTAGGGCATGCATCTCATGTATCACCTCAGATGCTTATGCTAAATGCATCAACATCATTTATATATTTCTCATGCAATATCATCTACTCAATTCATCCCACACCATATCATGGATAAAATACACATAGAACATCAATATAAGATAGTCTCATAACAATACTTCGTACCACAATCAATATATATTGTGCATCCAATATAATCTCATCAATTCCACAAAACAATTCTTATAGTAGATAAACATCCATCATATAAGTAAACGATCACCACATTACATAAAAAAAACACTCAAATATCAAGTTTGGACATGGTAATCGATTACCAGAAGCAAATACCTCATTTTTGGGCCTGGTAATCGATTACAGGGTGTCTGTAATCGATTACCAGAGGACTGGTAGCCTGGTAATCGATTACAACATGCCTGTAATCGATTACCCGGGGCTCAGTTTCGTGTTTCAGCCCAGAAACACCTGGTAATCGATTACAGACTGGTGTAATCGGTTACTAGCAACCCGAGAATGACTGCACCTGCATTTTTACCCCTTTTAACCCTGTTCTTCAATCCCTACTCCAATCTTTAAGTTTCTAACTTGTTTAAAATCGTTTTTAGCGATTAAAATCAATGAATCCATCAATTATTTCAACAAATTACTATAAATTTAACAATCGATCCATTATGAACTTTCACCCCCAAATCCTAGTTTAACCCTTTTTCGACAATCTCGCTCTCCACTCTCAAATTCAGCAAGAACATAACAATAGGCTTGAAACACACGAATTTCAAACACAATACATACGATTCATCGTTCATATTTCAAAATTTAGGAATCCTAGAGGGACTTATGGTTGCCCTCACTACCTGATGTGGACATCGGTCAAGCAGTCAGCAGGTTAGGTGGGCCCATGACAAGGGTGCAGGCTAGGAAGGCTAAGGAGGCACTACAACTTGTCATCAAGGAAGTCCAGTCTCAAAGCATACAAAACATTAATGGGAGTCCTCGGTTCATTAACTGCACTCAAGTTGAAGCGTATGGACCAATTGATGGAGAGACAGTTGCATTTAATGCAACTACCAGTTGAAGCACTTTCAAGCAAGTGAGGTGGCATTGTGGGCGGCCACATATGACAAATAATGGGCGACCACCTCATGATTCATTTTGCTGAATTTTAGTTTTTATTTGCTTTCAATAAGCTTGTAGGAGTTACAAGACACAAGGTGTTAAGTTTTGGTGGTTATGTTTCCTATTTTGATGGTTACAAAACATGATGATAACTGTATTAAAATCATGTCTATTAGCCGTTGGAAGGAAGCTTGCAAGGTGTGCATGAACCTAGCCATATTTTGAGCTACATGGGAGCCTAAAGTCTCATTAAATTGTGCGGCCACATGTGTGTATTTTTGGCTAAATAAAGAGTCATCAAGAGGGGCCAACAAGGTTGTAAATGGCCGCATGAATGACCATCTAAGTAGCGGCCAACATTCATGAGTTGGGAGTTACAAATTGAAGCCAAACTTAATCACAATGGCTGTTTTGGACGGCTACATCATGGCTAAATCAAATGGCCAATTATTTCATGTTTTGGTGGTTACAAATCAAAGAATAATTCAGCCACATGTGCAAGAAAAGCTGGCTGGTTTTTGCGGCTACACAAGCTAGGAAAAGACCTAGTTTCTAGTTAATTAGTTTACCACTTTCCTTATTTATTTTTGTAGTAAAATTATGTATGCATGGGAATTATTTGAGGGGAATTTCTGGGATGAATGAGGCGTGTAACCCTAGTTGGTTGCATGACTAATGAATCACTTGTAACTCTTATAAATTCATGCTTCATGCATGCAAGAAAGGTCATATTTTTTATGCAGAAAAATTATTCATACTTTGAGAGTGTTTCTCTAAGTTTCTTGCTAGTCAAGAGTGAAGATTATCAAAGGTTCCATCCTTTGTGCGTGTATCTTCAAGGACTTATCTTTCATGTCTTGAAAGTGTGACGTCCATCCTTACCTCTTCTTCTTTCTTCTACGTTTTACTATTTTGTGTTCAGAACCAGTATTTTCCTATACGTATTACTTGGTTTATGAGTGAATTATTTATCAAGTTATTCAAAGGGTGAATATTGTTTTTTTTGGCAAGGTTACTACTTGGTTTTCATTTTTTTATAAAAGAAAAAGAAATTATCAAAAAGAAAAGAAAAGAAAAGAAAAAGATACATACGTGACAAAAGAAAAGAAAATAGAAATATTGAATTTTTAGTAGAAAAGTGTTCTTTTATTCAGAATTTTCTAAGGTCCATTCTAAATTGAACCTCAAGGTTCATATCATTTGGTCATCAGAGCTCCGGTTATTAGAATTTTTCTGAATTCTTTTCCTATCAAATACTATTTTTCTTCTTAGCTTTTCTTGTTTTATTATTTTTTTTCTGACTACACGCAGGTGGTGAAATTCTTTGATTTTATCCTCATTGGTGTGGTAAGAAACCCAAGAGAAATAGAGTGGAAAAAGGCAAAGAGAGTTACGTCATAGAAAAAAGCCAATATTGTGTGTAAACACGAGAGTGGTGAGTTTCTAAACAGTTAAATTTTATTTGCTTTCTCTGTTACGTGTTCTTTGTTACTATGGCAGAAAGGAAGGTAGAGAATCGTGATCTCCAGCTACAAATTATTGCTATGTATGGTACAGGAGAAGAAGAAGAAAGACCACCTAGAGATGGAGGAAAAATTCAAGGGGTCAAACTGACTATACCACCTTTTAAAGGTCATAGTGATCCAGAAGCCCACTTGGAGTAGGAACTCAAGATTGAGCATGTTTTTGCCTGTAATACATACACAGAGGCGCAAAAGGTAAAACTTGCTACTACTGAGTTTTTTGTCTATGCTCTCATTTGGTGGAACAAATTGCAAAGGGAAAGGCGTAGAAATGAAGAGCCTTTGGTAGAGACGTGGACTGAAATGAAAAGAATTATGAGGAAACGATATGTTCCCTCTAGTTTCCAGAGAGACTTGAAGCTGAAATTGCAAAAGTTGTCCCAAGGAAGTAAAGGAGTGGAGGAGTACTACAAAGAAACGGAGATGATCCTCATTCAAGCCAACATAGAAGAAGATCCTGAAATCACTATGGGACGTTTTCTAAATGGTTTGAATAGTGATATTTGAGATATTGTGGAGTTATAGGAGTATGTGGAATTGGAGGACTTATTGCATAAGGCTCTGCAAGTAGAGCAACAGCTAAAAAGAAAAGGAGCTTCCAGGAGGAGTTCTAACAATTTGCCTGCAAATAGGAAGGACAAAATTAAAAAGGAGGTGGCTGAATCCTCAAGCCAAGCAGCATCTAATCCTCAAGGTAAATCCACTAATAAGATTGTTGAACAGGGTGCAAAGAAAGGAAGGGATGTGACTTATTTCAGGTGTCAAGGAAGAGGGCATTACGCCTATGAGTGTCCTACTAAGAAGACCATTCTTCTTAAGGACAATGGTGAATACACAAGCGAATCTGAAGATGAAAAGGAGGAGCCCAGTGATGATGATACAAGTGAGTGAGCTCATTAGCAAAGGATGGGTGAGAGATAGCATGAGTCCATGCGCAGTACCAGTCATTTTGGTGCCAAAGAAAGATGGATCATGGAGGATGTGTTTTGATTGTAGAGCCATAAACAACATCACCATCAAGTATAGACATCCAATTCCCAGGTTAGATGACCTTCTTGATGAATTGTATGGTGCATGTGTGTTTACAAAAATTGATTTAAAGAGTGGCTATAATCAGATTAGAATAAGGGAAGGTGATGAATGAAAAACAACCTTTAAAACAAAATATGGTTTGTATGAATGGTTAGTTATGCCTTTTGGACTAACTAATGCTCCTAGCACTTTCATGAGATTAATGAACCATGTTTTAAGGGAATTCATAGGAAAATTTGTGGTTGTGTATTTTGATGTTATTCTTATCTATAGCACTTCTTTGGATATGCATGTTAATCACTTAAAATATGTTTTGGATGTGCTTAGAAAAGAGAATTTGTATGCCAATCTTGAAAAATGCATATTTTGTACCAACCATGTTGTTTTCTTGGGATTTGTTGTGAGCTCCAAGGGAGTTCAAGTGGATGAGGAAAAGGTGAAGGCTATTCAAGAATGGCCAATGCCTAAAAATGTGAGTGAGGTGAGAAGTTTTCATGGCTTAGCAAGTTTTTATAGAAGATTTGTTAAGGATTTTAGCACCTTGGCTGCACCCCTAAATGAAATTGTTAAAAAGAATGTGGGATATAAGTGGGGGGAGAAACAAGAGGCGGCCTTTGCTGCCCTCAAGGATAGGCTCACACATGCGCCTATTTTAGCCTTACCAAATTTTGCAAAATCATTTGAATTAGAGTGTGATGCTTCTAATGTTGGAATTGGTGTTGTTTTATTGCAAGAGGGGCATCCAATTGCTTATTTTAGTGAAAATTTAATTGGACCAGCACTTAATTATTCTACTTATGATAAGGAATTATATGCTTTGGTAAGGGCTCTTAAGACTTGGCAACATTATTTACTTCCTAAAGAATTTGTAATTCATAGTGATCATGAATCTTTGAAGTATTTAAAAGGCCAAGGAAAATTAAATAAAAGGCATGCTAAATGGGTTGAATTTTTGGAACAATTTCCATATGTCATAAAGCATAAAAAAGGAAAAGGAAATATAGTTGCTGATGCTCTTTCTAGGAGACATGTCTTGCTTGCTATGCTTGAAGCTAAATTGTATGGACTTGAATCTTTGAAAAGCATGTATTGTGATGATATGGATTTTGCTGATTTGTATGAGGCATGTATAAAAAAATCAAAAAATGGATTTTTAAGGCATAATGATTTTTTGTTTAAAGGGAATAAATTGTGTGTGCCTAAAAGTTCCATAAGAGAAATGCTTGTGAGGGAGTCACATGAAGGGGGATTAATGGGACATTTTGGAGTGCAAAAGACATTAGAAATTTTGCAAGATAATTTTTATTGGCCAAATATGAAACGTGATGTTCATAAAATATGTGACCAATGTATTGTTTGCAAAAGGGCTAAGTCTAAAGTCAAACCCCATGGTTTATATACTCCTTTACCTGTTCCTGAATTTCCTTGGACTGATATTTTCATGGACTTTGTTTTGGGACTTCCAAGAACAAAGAACGAAAAAGATTCTGTTTTTGTTGTGGTTGACACGTTTTCAAAAATGGCTCACTTTATACCTTGCAAGAAAGTGGATGATGCTTGCCATGTAGCAGATTTATTTTTCATAGAAATAGTCAGGTTGCATGGAATACCAAGAAGCATAGTGAGTGATAGGGACTCAAAATTTTTGGGTCATTTTTGGAGGACTTTGTGGGGAAAGCTTGGCACCAAGTTATTATTTTCTACTACTTGTCATCCTCAAACTGATGGACAAACAGAAGTAGTTAATAGGACACTAGGTACTTTGCTAAGGACAATTTTGAACAAAAACATAAAATCTTGGGAGGATTGTTTGCCTCATGTTGAATTTGCTTATAATAGGGTTGTTCATAGTACTACTAATTGTTCACCTTTTGAGGTAGTGTATGGATTCAACCCTTTAACTCCTCTTGATATATTACCTTTGCCTAATATTTCTATGTTTAAGCAAAAGGAAGCGCAGGCTAAGGCTAATTTTGTCAAGAAGATGCATAAGAAGGTTAAGGCTCAAATTGAGAAGAAAAATGAGAGCTACGCCAAACAAGCAAACAAGGGAAGGAAGAAAATGGTGTTCCAACCCGGGGATTGGGTATGGATACACATGAGGAAAGAAAGGTTCCCAAAACAAAGGAAGTCAAAGCTTCAACCAAGGGGAGATGGACCTTTCCAAGTGCTTGAGAGAATCAATGACAACGCCTACAAAATAGACTTGCCTGGTGAGTATAATGTTAGTGCAACCTTTAATGTTGCTGACTTAACTCTTTTTGATGCAGGTGAAGACCCTTCAGATTTGAGGACAAATCCTTTCCAAGAAGGGGGGCGTGATGTGGACATCAGTCAAACAGTCAGCAGGTTAGGTGGGCCCATGACAAGGGCGCAGGCTAGGAAGGCTAAGGAGGCACTACAACTTGTCATCAAGGAAGTCGAGTCTCAAAGCATACAAAATATTAATGGGAGTCCTCAGTTCATTAACTGCACCCAAGTTGAAGAGGATGGACCAATTGATGGAGAGACAGTTGCATTTAATGCAACTACCAGTTGAAGCACTTTCAAGCAAGTGAGGTGGCATTGTGCGCGGCCACATATGACAAATAATGGGCGGCCACCTCATGATTTATTTTGCTGAATTTTAGTTTTTATTTGCTTTCAATAAGCTTGTAGGAGTTACAAGACACAAGGTGTTAAGTTTTGGTGGTTATGTTTCCTATTTTGATGGTTACAAAACATGATGATAATTGTATTAAAATCATGTCTATTAGCCGTTGGAAGGAAGCTTGCAAGGTGTGCATGAACCTAGCCATATTTTGAGCTACATGGGAGCCTAAAGTCTCATCAAATTGTGCGGCCACATGTGTGTATTTTTGGCTGAATAAAGAGTCATCAAGAGGGGCCAACAAGGTTGTAAATGGCCACATGATTGACCATCTAAGTAGCGGCCAACATTCATGAGTTGGGAGTTACAAATTGAAGCCAAACTTAATCACAATGGCTGTTTTGGGCGGCTACATCATGGCTGAATCAAATGGCCAATTATTTCATGTTTTGGTGGTTACAAATCAAAGAATAATTCAGCCACATGTGCAAGAAAAGCTGGCTGGTTTTTGCGGCTACACAAGCTAGGAAAAGACCTAGTTTCTAGTTAATTAGTTTACCACTTTCCTTATTTATTTTTGTAGTAAAATTATGTATGCATGGGAATTATTTGAGGGGCATTTTTGGGATGAATGAGGCGTGTAACCCTAGCTGGTTGCATGACTAATGAATCACTTGTAACTCTTATAAATTCATGCTTCATGCATGCAAGAAAGGTCAGATTTTTTATGCAGAAAAATTGTTCATACTTTGAGAGTGTTTCTCTAAGTTTCTTGCTAGTCAAGAGTGAAGATTATCAAAGGTTCCATCCTTTGTGTGTGTATCTTCAAGGACTTATCTTTCAAGTCTTGAAAGTGTGACGTCCATCCTTACCTCTTCTTCTTTCTTCTACGTTTTACTATTTTGTGTTCAGAACCAGTATTTTCCTATACGTATTACTTGGTTTATGAGTGAATTATTTATCAAGTTATTCAAAGGGTGAATATTGTTTTTTTTTGGCAAGGTTACTACTTGGTTTTCATTTTTTTTATAAAAGAAAAAGAAATTATCAAAAAGAAAAGAAAAGAAAAAGATACGTACGTGACAAAAGAAAAGAAAATATAAATATTGAATTTTTAGTAGAAAAGTGTTTGTCAAGAAAAGTGTTCTTTTATTCAGAATTTTCTAAGGTCCATTCTAAATTGATCCTCAAGGTTCATATCACTACCCAAGCACTCCAGCATACACATATAGTAGCACCCCTTCCCCTCGTACCTTAGAGATAACAATCGAAAACGAAAGGCAGAACTTCCTTGATGATCTACTCTGCGGCACCTTCTCCTTGTGGAGTCGCTTCTCTCTTCTCTAAGGTTTGGTTATCTAACGTTTGAAGAAAGGATAGGGTGAAATAGATAACCCTTCTCTTATTTAAATATTTAATTGGGCTGGGCCTACTCCAACTCACTCATCCCCCTTTTTAATTAAATAATATGGTTTCCAATTAATAATAATAATACAGATAATATTAATACTATTATTTCCTTTATTTTATTTTATTTTATTTACTCTAGAAATATTAGGATGTTACAAGTATATCATCCAAATTTAAGGAAGAATTTGAATTTGAAATATTTGAAAATATAAATAAACAAATTTTATGTTTTTTTTCAAAAAAATGTGGATAAATAGACACTACAGTGTCTGTCTTTCCGCTAGTATTATATAAAGGAGAAATTCCTCTTTTGATTACCAAATTTCACTAGACGATTTATCCTTATATTATATTTTAAATTTTTAATAACTACTACAAAAATAATTCTATAATTACTTTTCTTTTCTTTTTTATTTTATTTTTATTTAAAATATATAGAGGCGTAGAGTACAATAGTACATCTCTCCCCTCTAGTATATATAGAATAAGGAAGATGTAGTTTTGACTAATATTTGGATTTTAACTTTTTTTTTTGTCATTAACCACGTGTATCAGTATTTCTATTTGGGCTAAGTCATAGTTAAGACTTCCTCACCCCTCTATAAGAGTGTGTTTAATAGGGATCAAATTCAGAAGTTATTCCCACAATTTCAGTCTACATTAATTGTGATTGAGCTACAACCCTTTCGTATTTGGATTTTAACTTTGACATTTGACAAAAAAATTGTCATTTTTCGATCTTAATTTTGACATGTATATTTTAATTATCATTTGTAATTCTATACTATAATTTAACATGTAGAAAAATTTCTTCAAGTTAACACATCACTAATTGAATATATAATCACTTGACATTAAAACATTAACATCATGCATTAAAAGTGTCGCAACCGGGGTCAAGACGGGACAATGCACCGAATTTAGAAAAATTAAGGGCCTGTTTGGTTTGCATTTTCATTTCTTGTTTCCATTTCCTGTTTTCAGTTTATTTCCTGTTTTCTGAAATTTTACAAAGGAAAAACTGGAAATGCTGGAAACGATGATATTTTGTTTCCAGCATTTTCAGTTTTTCCTTTGTAAATTTTCAGAAAACAGAAAACAGGAAATGGAAATAGGAAATGAAAATGCAAACCAAACAGGCCCTAAGCGTTTCAATGGAGTAGCCACCAAAATTTATTTTAACGGAAAACTTTGAAAAACCCTTTAAAAGAAAATGGTTTTTGGAACTAGATTTGGATTCGGGAGTGGATTATGCATAGGAAAGGTATTAGTACCCTACAACATTCATTTTAAAAAAAAAGGTTACCCCATTTGAAGAAAATTAACAATAAAGCGAAATTTATTTTTTTATCTTTTATTTTTTTTTGCATTTTTCATAATGGGAGAGAATTTATTGAAAAGGTATGATTGATTTTTATTATTTAAAAGTGGAAGAATATTTTGGAAAATTCATTTTTTATATATTAAACTTTTGATTTTTTGTGTAATTTTTTATAATGACGGAGAAAAGTCATTTAAGAAATTGATTAGCTTTTTATTAAAAGGGGGAAAACTTTTCTTAAAATTTATTTTGGCTTGATAGGTCCGGTTCCCGCTCCTATGTATCCCCAGGTGCAATGGAGAAATCAAAGCCGCGTAGTTCTTGAGACAGGTGATTGGAAAATCACTACAAGAAAACATTGTTTTTGCATGAGCCAAAAACCCACGCAAACAAATAAAAACGGACGCAAAAACAAGCTTTTGCGTCGGAGTCGTGGTCGACCCCAAAACCTTCATCACAAATGTGTTTGCGTCCAACCAAGTAGGCGGACGCAACGTTGTGTCCATACGGCCGACACAGTTCAACGCAAGAGCATGGCCAACACAAACTTTTGGGCGGAACTTCTAAGTTTAGTTGTGATGGCCTAGCCGACACAAAAGTTTGTGACGGTCAAATCGTCACAAAATTATTTTTCTTTAGTTTTGCTTCCACTTATTTGTGTCCACATGGTTAACACATTTTTTTTAATTTATTTTTTAATTTCTTTGTTTAAATTTTAGAAGAATTTGTACATTTGAATGAATAATAATTTAAGAAATCTATATCAAATTGTAATTATTGAATAAAATATTATTATAAATAATAAATCTGAAAAGAGTAAAACAAAGATAGAATCCTCATAAAAAATGTAAGAAGTTAGTATAACTAAAATATATAAGATAATGTATACATATAAAATACAAGTAAATAATATAATCCAAATAACACATAAAGATCAAGCATCATGACGGCTACGTGGAGGGGGTTGGGTGATCCGGCAAGTACAGCAAGGTCTCCCGGTCGTATTGATCTCCCTCCACCTTGGTAATTGGGGCTTTGGTCCACGGGAGTCACCTCATACGGAAAAAGATTTATGATTTTTGTTACCAAAAATAATTATGCATTGATAACTTACTATATATTCTTTAAATAAAATGAATGTGGCCAAAATCTACCTCACAAGGCTGATAACTTTTATATACATTATCAGATTAATTTGTTTCAATCACAACCTTTATCACAAAAATAATTTTGACAAATTGAGAAGACATTAACACAACAACCTGAACTAAATACCCCACAGTTAGGCACCCTCTATACTTGACCATGTGGGAAGTAAGGTGTGGCAAAGGAAATTGAAGGACAGTTATCTAAAGGGATTCTGTAATGTAACCAAATGCCATACTACACTATAAATTAATGCTAAATTATGCAAATTACTATATACCATGGATTTCATATTACACTACAAATGCTTAATTTGAATTTTCTTATGAAGCAGGAACTAGAGAGGGAGGTGGAGCAAAATAATAAATATACTTATGTCAATCTAGCTAGAGCCTATCAAGGATCTTCTTAATTTGTTATTGGGTTTTCATCTACAACTAAATTCCAAGGGGCATGGATGGGAACTCTATCAAGGTCTGTTTCACACGTGATTATACTTGCTATTATAACAGCATTAACAGATTGAATGTATATTTGTATAGGATAGTATCAACTTTTTTAGGTGCAGTCACCTCCCTCTAAATAATTTCAAATAAACTAGCTAGTCAATCTATATCATACTATGCTGCCCAAGAAAAAAAAAAAACCCTGAGCAACGGAGAACCAGACCTCTACGATGGTTGTCACAAACAGAAAAAAAAATTAATTTATGAGTAACTGATCCAAAAGGAACAATTGAGAAAAAAAAAACATAAACAAATTAATAAAAAAAAGTTACCAGTAGCAAGTCATGGATGCTATCTAGATATCCATTCTAGTTTTCAAGAAATAGATACACAGTGTATTTTTTTTTATGTAACAACTAACAAATCCCAATCAAAAGCACAAGAGTGATCGCAAACAGAGGATCAAAGTTAAGCAAATCATAATTATAAATCAACCAAGACACATACCAGCAATTATGAGAATTTGTTTGCTAATAATTGGTTCCGAGATATAAACAAAAGTGATCCGAATTGAGTTGTAAAACTCTCATGTCTGCATACTAAAGAGAAATATTATACATACATAATAATGCCTACTCTTTTTTTATTCTATGAGAAATGAGTAATTTATAAGAACATGCGTCAATGATAAACAGCAAATAAAGACAAATCTAGAATTCCTACTTTTCAATTATTATTTTTATTTTCAATTTTTGTTTTTCTTGATTTTATTTTATATTGTAAATATTATTTTTCATTTAATAGAAAGAAAACCAAATCATCCATTCCTATCAAAACGTTACGTGAACATACGTAACATTTATATATATTTATTCTTTTTACCTTCTTTTATATAGACTCAAATTCCGTTAGTATGATGCTTTTTACGGTACAAGGGGTTTCAAATCCACGTACCAGTACATGGGAAGGGAAAATAGCTGGCACTAGGGATGACAATTGGACCCAAACCCAGTGGGTACCCGTAAAAATTATCCACAATGGGTAGGGTAATTACCCCAAATGGGTATGAGTGCGGGTATGGGTAATTACCCGCACTTTTTAATAGGTACGGGTACTATGGTACCCTACCCTACCCATACCCGCACTTATATAATATATAATTAATGTAATTTATATACATATAATTAATTTAATAAATATGTATGTTTATATTATTAATTAATATTTAAAAAAATAGTTAATGTTAATCTATATTATAGTCACCAAAAAACATTAATATATATTACTAATTCAATTAATTTAGATTTTATAATTTTGTCCTACACACTAAAAATAGCAAAACATGATCTGATTTTCATTCCCCTCCCAATTTTTTAATCTCCCATCACTTCCACATATGATAGTTGTTTTATAGGTTAAACTTGGATGATCTATGGATTATTTTTCATTTAATTTTTAATTAATTTTTATTTTCTAATCAATTTATTTTCTTATAATTAACAAAAGTGCGGGTAATGGGTACGAGTACGGGTACTTGAGTACCTAGCGGATAAGGGTACGAGTACTAGAATCACTACCCATGCGGGTATGGGTCTGGGTCCGGGTATTTGTTTAAAACACGGGTATGAGGACGGGTACTATAGTACCCTACCCAAACCCTATCCATTGCCATCCCTAGCTGGCACGTGAAGTTAACACGTAAAGTTTGGGCAGTTTAGGGAAGGGCTTTGACCGTAGTTAATAACTAAGTAGTAAGTTTGGGCAGTTTAGGGAAGGGCTTTGACCGTAGTTAATAACTAAGTAGTCCCAGGGTAGACAAATGCATAAAACCAAACTGTGCAAAGTTTGCTGATATAATCGAAAGCATATATCAACGTTGCTCTAAAAAGCTTATTTTGTAAAAAATTATCCTAAATATGGATAACTCCGCTAGTTGTATTGTTAATACTATTGTTCTATATTATAAATGCCTGCAGCTATATTGATGTGTCTAAGTCTAATAAAAAAAACTATATCTATATTATTATATAAAGAAATACACCTTTACTAGATGATTTTATTTTTATATTAATTTTAAATTTTTAATAATTACTTTTATAAAAATAATTATTCACAGTTATTTTTTATTTAAAATATATAGGGGCATGCATTCCTCCTAGTATATGATAAATTTATTGGTACATATCTTTGTAATTAAATACGAGCAGTACCATTATATATGAAAAACTTATTTGTAAGAACACCTGAAGTTAAAAAAAACAAAGAAGACCAATCATGCTTAATTGTTGATTAACATTATTTTATTTATTTCAAATAATTCTGATATCTTTGTATGAATCTCAGTTTGAACGTAGTTTGGGTAACCTTGGAACAAAGTTTGGTGATTTTTTTAAATATAGTGTAATTATGGTGAATTATTTCAAGATAAATAGAGCATAATTAGTAACAAATATTTCCTCCGGTCCTATTTATAAGAACCTTTTAACTACTTCACACAGATTAAGGAAGTTGGTTAATTTAGTTAAGTACAATAAATTTGTCATGAATGTGTATCATATTTACTAAACAACCATTGAATTTATTGAGACCCATTATCTTTCTCTTACTATTTAACTACTCAATTGTGTCATACTCTCTCAACTAATTAATTACTCACCTACCTCCACTAATGGGGTATTTTTGTCAAATAATAATTAATGCTTGGAACAACATGAAAAAGTTCTTATAAAAAGGACCAAGGTCTACCTTAAAAAAGGTTCTTATAAATAGAACCGGAGGGAGTAGTAAGAGTCTCCAGAAAATTGTGGAAAATTTATCTACATCACCTCTTGCATGGTCGTGTGTATGCCGGTGGGTTTGGGAGTGTTTCGGAATTCGTCGATGACTGACTTGCATGATGGCGTGCATAAGATGCTCTAACCGTAACCCTAAGTGGGTTCTTTCAAGTTAGTGGACATCGGAGCAATGTTGGTAGGTGAATTTTGACATGATGCTCAGAGGGGATGTTGGGGGTGGTTAGGGGAACCTTGGAACGAAGTTTGGTGATTTTTTGAAATATAGTGTAATTATGGTGAATTATTTCAACATAAATAGAGCATAATTAGTAATAAATAGTAACAGTCTCCAGAAAATTGTGAAAAATTTATCTACATCACCTCTTGCATGGTCGTGCATGTTGGTGGGCTTTGGGAGCGCGCGTTTCGGAATTCGTCAATGACTGACTTGCATGATGGCGTGTGTAAGATGCTCTAACCGTAACCCTGAGTGGTATTTTTCAAGTTAGTGGACATCGAAGCAATGTTGGAATGTGAATTTTGACATGGTGCTCAGAGGGGATGTTGGGGGTGGTTAGGGGAACCTTGGAACGAAGTTTGGTGATCTTTTGAAATATAGTGTAATTATGGTGAATTATTTCAAGATAAAGAAAGCATAATTAGTAATAAATAGTAACAGTCTCCAGAAAATTGTGGAAAATTTATCTACATCACCTCTAGAACGGTCGTGTATTCTGGTGGGTTTTGGGCATGTTTCGGAATTCGTCGATGACTGATTCTATGATGGCATGCGTAAGATGCTCTAACTGTAACCCTAAGTGGTTTAATTCAAGTTAGTGGACATCGGAGCAATGTTGGAATGTGAATTTTGACATGGTGCTCAGAGGGGATGTTGGGGGTGGTTATGGGAACCTTGGAACGAAGTTTGGTGATCTTTTTAATATAGTGCAATTATGGTGAATTATTTCAAGATAAATAGAGCATAATTAGTAATAAATAGTAACAGTCTCCAGAAAATTGTGAAAAATTTATCTACATCACCTCTTGCATGGTCGTGCATGTTGGTGGGCTTTGGGAGCACGCGTTTCGGAATTCGTCGATGACTGACTTGCATGATGGCGTGTGTAAGATGCTCTAACCGTAACCCTGAGTGGTATTTTTCAAGTTAGTGGACATCGAAGCAATGTTGGAATGTGAATTTTGACACAATGCTTAGAGGGGATGTTGGGGGTGGTTAGGGGAACCTTGGAACGAAGTTTGGTGATTTTTTAAAATATAGTGTAATTATGGTGAATTATTTCAAGATAAGTACAACAAAATTAATAATAAATAGTAACGGTGTCCAGAAAATTGTGGAAAATTTATCTACATCACCTCTTGCACGGTCGTGCATGCCGGTGGGTTTTAGGCGTGTTTCGGAATTCGTCAATGACTGACTTGCATGATGGCATGCGTAAGATGCCCTAACTGTAACCCTAAGTGGTTTCTTTCAAGTTAGTGGACATCGGAGCAATGTTGGAATGTGAATTTTGACATGGTGCTCAGAGGGGTTGTTGGGGGTGGTTAGGGGAACCTTGGAACAAAGTTTGGTGATTTTTTTAAATATAGTGTAATTATGGTTAATTATTTCAAGATAAATAGAGCATAATTAGTAATAAATAGTAACAGTCTCCAGAAAATTGTGGAAAATTTATCTACAACACCTCTTGCATGGTCGTGCATTTTGGTGGGTTTTGGGAGCGTTTCGGAATTCTTCGATGACTGACTTGCATGATGGCGTGCGTAAGATGCTCTAACCGTAACCCGAAGTGGTTTCTTTCAAGTTAGTGGACATCAGAGCAATGTTGGAATGTGAATTTTGACATGGTGCTCAGAGGGTATGTTGGGGGTGGTTAGGGGAACCTTGGAACGAAGTTTGATGATTTTTTGAAATATAGTGTGACTATGGTGAATTATTTCAAGATAAATAGAGCATAATTAGTAATAAATAGTATCAGTCTCCAGAAAATTGTGAAAAATTTATCTACATCAGCTCTTGCATGGTCGTGCATGCTGGTGGATTTTGGGAGTGTTTCAGAATTCTTCGATGACTGACTTGCATGATGGCGTGCGTAAGATGCTCTAACTGTAACCCTAAGTGGTTTCTTTCAAGTTAGTGGACGTTGGAACAATGTTGGAATGTGAATTTTGACGTCATGCTTAGAGGGGATGTTGGGGGTGATTAGGGGAACTTTGGAACGAAGTTTGGTGATTTTTCGCAATAAAATGTAATTATGGTGAATTATTTCAAGATAAATAGAGCATAATTAGTAATAAATAGTAAGAGTCTCCAGAAAATTGTGGAAAATTTATCGAAATCACCTGTTGCACTTTCATGCACGCCGATGTGTTTTGGGAGCGTTTCGCAATTCGTCGATAACTGACTTGCATGATGGCGTGCGTAAGATGCTCTAACCGTAACCCTAAGTGGTTTCTTTCAAGTTAGTGGACATCAGAGCAATGTTGGAATGTGAAATTTGACATGGTAGTAATAGGGGATGCTGGGGGTGGTTAGGGGAAATTTGGAACGAAGTTTCCTGATTTTTTGAAATAAAGTGTAATGATGGTGAATTATTTCAAGATAAATAGAGCATAATTTGTAATAGGGAAAAATATGTTTTTCGTCCCTATAGTTTCAGTCAACTTTGGTTTTCGTCCCTGTACTTTAAATCCTTTGTGTTTTTGTCCTTGAACTTTCTAAACCCCCAAACTATAGTCCCTGACCGTTAGTGAGATTTGTTAACCTGATGAGCTGGGTAACAAAAGGTGCATGTTAGCCTCAATAGTGGGCCCCAAATAGCTGACTCAGTTAATTAATCTTTTTTTATTCATTTTTTAATTATTAAAAAAACCATAATTATGAAATTAGGTTTTTTATCGGGTAAAAATCTCAAGTGAAAACCCTAATTTAGCAATTAGGATTATTTTAATAATTAAAAATTAATAAAAAAAAAGTTAATTAGATGACCAGTCAGTTATCTGGGACTCACTATTAAGGCTAACATGTAACTTTTGTTAGCCAGTTCATCAGATTAACAGATCTAACTGACGGGCAGGGGTCACGGTTTGGGGGTTTAGAAAGTTTAGGGATAGAAAACACATGATTTAAAGTATAGGGACGAAGACTAAAGTTGACCGAAACTATAAGGACAAATAACATATTTTTTCCTTAGTAATAAATAGTAACAGTCTCCAGAAAATTGTGGAAATTTTTATCTAAATCACCTCTTGCATGCCGGTGGGTTTTGGGAGCGTTTCGGAATTCGTCGATGATGGACTTTCATGATGGTGTGCGTAAGATGCTCTGACCGTAACCCTAAATGGATTCTTTCAGGTTAGTGGTCATCGGACCAATGCACGAACTTGAATTTTGACATGTTGCAAAACATGGGATGTTGGGGCGGGGTTACGCGAACCTTGGAACGAAGCTTGCTGTTTTTTTAATTAAAGTGTATTTATGGTGAATTATTTCATCATAATTATACCATCATTAGTCTTAAATATTGACAGTCTCCCAAAAATTGTGGAATTTTTATCCAAAACACCTCTTGCATGGTAGACCATGGTCATGGGTTTTGGGAACGTTTCGAAATTCGTCAATCACTCACTTGCATGATGACATGTGTAAGATGCTCTAACCGTAGCCTTTAGAGGATTCTTTCACCCCTAGTCGACATCGGACTTGTGTCTTTTACCCAAGCCAATTTTTCACCAATTTTTTCCAATCACATACTCACTATTGGCCCATTTTCTTTTCTTCCGATAATAAATACATTTATTCACAATTACCACTATAGCAATTATGCTCATACCACCCACCAACCGCTTCCCTGTATTAAAGTAGTATTTACACCCGTGTTATGCACAGGCTTAGTTTAATTTTTTATTAATTTTTAAAAAGATTATATTAAATTATATATATAATTTAATATGTTATTACTATTAATTAGTTTAATGTTTTTTAAATATTTATTAAGAATATGATATATTAATTTAACTTATTAATAATGTTTAATTATGACTGTATTTATATTACACCAAATAAAAAAGTAAAAGAAAATCTTATAGAAGAAAATAAAGTTTTACATTGTTAGTGTAATGTCACATTATTTAATAAATATAAATCTTATTTGTAATTAAATTCTACTTACCTGAAAAAACTTCATTTTTTAACAACATTTGATATAATAAAATTTTGAAAATCTTCGTTAAAAAAACTAGATATCAATTTGACCAGACTTTCGAAATTGTTATTAACATATATTGATTCTATTTCATTATTGAAATAGTTTTTATTAATTAAACAAGTATTTGTTAAATATATTTTATTGTTTTAAATTAACAAAAGAAAAATTATTTTAATTTTTATTAATTAAACCGATTCTCTACCCGTTCTTTCTCACTTGTCACTCCGGGACCTTCTTGCAATTTCGTGCACTCTTTACGGGGGCTACCTATTAAATGAGAACAATCTTTCAATGACACCTTATCCAGTTTGCAAGTCTTTAATTCGGGCCTTCCACTTTTTTAATCATTATATCTACGGTTTTTCTTTACTTATGTACCGATACATTTTTTTTCAATCTATGTACCGTAAATTTTGCCCGGTTGGTAATAACACAAACTATTACGACTGTAACACATAGTTATAACTCTGTCCAACAGCTACTTACAAGCTAGGTGTGACACCCGTCTACCCCAATTACTAATACAATAATCAAAATGAATTATAAAGAAAATTGTAGTCAAGGTCGAGGTAAAAAGGTTCACATGTCCTCCTCAAAATAAACACTTAATTCGAATTCCAATGATGTTTCCAAAGAAGAGTAAAATCAAGTTTTTCGGAAACTAAATGATCAACAAAATAAAAACGTATCTTGGCCATGTAAGACCCTTAAAAATATTCTTTCAAAATCTCTACATATTAAACAAAGAAATAAATTCTTAGACACTAATCCCCCGATGTCACACCTATCAGAGCAAGACCTGACCCTTCAAAATTTAGCACATTGAGTGCCCTCTTCATCACCCTAGAAAAAACCACAGAAGAGTACGGTGAGGAAAAGAATACATACATATACATGCAATACAAAGGCTACCCCCATTCCCACCCATCACCTTACACAACATCATTCATCTCAATTTATATATTATACATTTCATACACTATTCATATCACACATCGGGTTCATATTTTATCATTTAATTCATATACCATTCATTTCACACATTGGGTTCATACTCGTATAATCTCACACTTACATGATGTAAATTCACACTTCTCAAACAATAATCATTACCAATAATGGCCCTACTATGAACACCTCACCGTAGGTTGCACCCCCTCGATGGGCCCGTGCAAAGACACCCGCTCCCTCCCACCGTTACCTATCTCTTATGGGCTAGGTGAGTCACATTGTAAAACACTCCCTCTTGGAGTCATGCATCGGATGTATCCCATCATGGTCTCATTTCACACACTAAGTTCAAATATAAATTCACACCATGCACATGTACAACATCTATCCCAAGAGTCATGATTTGGAGCTCTGCACAATGGGCGCCCCTCATCAATCCCCTTAGTTGTTACCAAGGATGGCCCTACCGTTAACACACATGGTAGGTTGCACACCCTCGATAGGCCAGTGCAAAGACATCTGCCCCGCAATGATGGCCATACCATTAACACACACAGTAAGTTGCACACCCTCGGTGGGCCAAGAATGTCCCCCATCATGGTCACCACACCCTCTCGATGGGTCAATGCATCTCATGAATCACTGTGAAGTCTATAAATCAGTTTAAGTATTTAAACATGATTATAAGACTTAGCATCCTTAAGTTTTAATGATTAACAAATAAAATTATATTAAGGACAAATGAGTTTATATAAGAATTTTATAAGTTTATGTAAACAGATTCTACTGAGAAAGGTATTGGTTTGTTGATTGTGTTTCAGGTCAGAATAATTATCTGAAGAAGAAGAGTAGAAGATCGAATCAAAAGGACACAGTGCAGAATCCTAAGAAGAGGAATCTATAACCAAGTTGAAGACTTGAAGACTATATGAAGAATCAAAGATTATATGAAGACTTGAAGAATTAAAGACTCGAAGAAGTGAAGACTCAAAGATGCACCTATCTGACGTACAGCTATCATCTGAAGAAATGAAGACAATATGAAGCAGTCTATGTATCTGAAGATTGAACGTGTCAGAATCAAGAAATGATCTCTTGGAGACGTTGCAAAGCGTAAAGCACACTTCATCAAAAGAAGTTCACTTATTCAGTAGATAAAGCTAGACATGCTTTTCTACCTCGATCAAAGTCTTACACAAATAAGGAAACACTGCAAAGACTTTCTGCAACGCCTGCTGCACCTGCAACAAAAGGATCTGTGTGCGCAGACCTACTGCATCTACACCTGCTGCTGTCCAGAATGTATTAGGAGACTGAACAAAAGCAAGCAAGAAAGACGGTTGAATAAAGTACATACAATTCAACATCTTTATTTATCTAAATCTTAGAAGAAGAAGATACAAAGAAGAATGAAGCTACAATCTTCTTATCAGAAGGAAGAAGCCTTCTGAAGTTTCAACCAGTCTGAAGTGTTGAAGTCATCTGAAGTGCGCAACCCGTCTGAAGGATTGAAGTTGTCTGAAGGACGCAACCCGTCTGAAGTATTGAAGCTGTCTGAAGCATCAACCCGTCTGAAGTGTTGAAGCTGTCTGAAGTTTCAATCTGTCTGAAGTCTCAATCCGTCTGAAGCATTGAAGCCTTCTGAATTCCGACGTAGCACTACTTGCTGAAGAGTATGAAGACCTTTTGCTCTCTGAAGATTGCTGAGAAAAGTCATTCTCTGCTACACGTTTCCTTCTCAAGCATATTTATAGAAATGAACACAGAGACCTTTCCTGGTGCTTTTGAATTTCATACACCACTGAGGAAATCTCTGCAACGCATCATTCACAGCAACAACGGTGGCAGGTTTGTAGCAGCACCAACGTTGTACTATGTCAGATATGTCAGAACTCTCAGAAGCGTATCTCACAACAGATCAAATAGCATTTATTGCTATCTCTAAACGGTGGTATCACAACGAATACTTCCTCATCTACACTCCTAAAGAAAGCATAAGAAAACCAAGGAAAGTAGGAGAATTTCAAGAGAGAGAGTACGCAAAACAATATCAAAATATCTCTCATAAAGAAGCACAAAAACAAGTGTCAGAACGGGATCGTCTGTACACCTATTCGCTTAAGGAGAAGCAACCGTTTGAGAAGCTATTACACAACGGCTATATGAGCCACATCATCATCAGCTCAACGGTATTATGAATCATCTTCAACGACTATATTCAAGCAGAACATATAAATAGCCTCAAGATTGAATTTGAAGATGTTGGTCGGTCCAACCAGTTGTTGTTGTTGTTAACACAACCAAGTTGGCATGATTGCCCAACCAGTTGTGGGAGTTAGATTAACTACCCAACCAAATAGAGTTAACTAGGCTGAGTGCCAAATGGTTAACAAGAGTTGACTTGAGCTAAAGTGGATCATCAATATGTCAACAAAGTTTGATCAGAGAGTTGGTTCTCAAATCAATCAGGCTACTGACTAGTTGGTCAGTTAGTCATGTTGTTCAGTTGATCTGTTTGATCAATTAAGTTGGTTGTTGGTCTGAAGACAACCATGCTGAGCAAATGACTATCAAACTAGGTACGGTTTGAAGCTTTGAAGATACCTTGGTATTCCAATGATACGGGTGAGAATGTAACCCATGGAAACCAATGGTTAGAGGATAAGGCTGGAGCTTAATTTCATATCTTAGTTAGCCTACTCTCAGAGGATGTATTCCTCATAGAAAAGACAGGGATTGTATTTAATTCAAACACTTGTATCACTGTGTATCCTTGTATTTAGTTTGTAATGACTGTATCCTGAGTATGTACTCAGTAATCTCTATGTACAAGAAGAATCTGAGTTGAGAGGTTCTAGCGAACATCTAATTTAGATTGAGTAGTAATACTCTACACTTGAATAAGTGTCTGAGAGCCTGGAGAGGCTTGGTGAAATAAAGCACACTTGGTCTAGAGCTTGGAGAGGCTCGGTAGAAAAGACTACTGCATGGGTTTGCCTGGAGAGGTATTTGAAAACAAAGAAATACTCGGTTGGTCTGGAGAGGCTATGAAGAATACTTGATAGACCATGTGTGCCAAAGAATACTCGGTTGGTCTGGAGAGGCCATGAAGAATACTCGGTTGGTCTGGAGGGGCCGTGAAGAATACTCGGTTGTGGTTGTGATTAGTGAAAAGCCAGTGGTGGTTTGCCACTGGGACTGGAGTAGCTCACGGTGATGTGGGTGAACCAGGATAAATTTTGTATCTCAGTTTCCTTTCCCATAATCTCTTTTATTTTCAGTTCTGCATTTACTTTGGGGATTGAAAAGTATTTTCATAATCACCATAACATAACAATTTCAATCAAACAAGTTTTCAAAGATAATTAAAACTCAAATCTCTCTCATATCGTTTGAGATATTACAGAGAATGTATCTTGAAGAAGTTCTGAAATAGGTGTCTGAAGTGAGTCTCTAAAGAACTCAGTTCAAAACCAGAATCAAACTTCAGACGATCTTCAGTCTGCTGAAGTAATTTAGAAACCATTCTAAAAGATACTCCTTGTAATAATCTTCAGAAGATACTTTGAGAAACTTTCATTTAAAACAATCTTAAGACCTTTTTGAAAGATTATCAATCTCATCATTCTTATTTTCCGCATGTTTCAATTAAACTCTGATCTTAAGATTGGTCTTTGAACATTGTTCTTTTTAAATGATATATTAAATCAAAGATTTCCAAAATTATTCACTAAAGTTTGAAACACTATTCAACCCCCCTTCTAGTGTTTCCTGTGGTCCTAACAATTGGTATCATAGCTCACCTTCGGGTTGAGCATCTAACAAATGCATAAGGAGTAGATCCTTAGAAGATGGAAATCTCACCAAGCTGAAGCAACTCTGAAGAATGATAATGAGAATAGGAAAATCATTTTCCAAAACTCATTATTCATAGAACTAAAGCGCAGGACGTAGCTGGAAAAGGAAAGTGTATCTATTTCTAGATCACAAATGGGTAACACCTTTCCTATCTAAACTTAAGTTTTAAATTTAAGTATAGTTACTTATCTGTTGCATGATTTGTTTTATTGAAATTGTTTATAGTATGTGTTGCATGATCAGTCTGTTTGAAATCATTATTTCTTAAATGTGTTTTTATATATATAATTGTGTGAAGATAAACTATTGCATGCTATGTGTTTTATATGTATATTGTCTAATCCGTTTTGTGTATATACTAGTTGAATGTCTTCATTATCTGATTAAAGTTGAACGGTCGTGCATATTTATAGATTATTTTCTGTATGATATGTGTGAATATATGTGTACATTCATTTAAGTAAATGAAGAGTCGTATGTGTTTAATTATTAAATGTGAAACCGCGCAATGTGAATCATTGAATCATCAACCGGTTTCTCATAACTGGCACAATGCACACCTCTCCATAACTGCTTAGTGCTTGTAACCGTTCTCCTCATAAATTGAAGCGTCAATTGATTGTCTATTTAAGGATTGGAAGATCACCAGAAGAACCTCATAGTACATTTCCTTCCAATTCCTCGAAATTCATTTCAATGGCATCAAGATTATTCATCTCAGGTGTTCAAAGTCCATGCAAGTATGATGAAAGGATCATAACCACAAGATGAATAAGACTAAGTGACTTTGACAAAGGAGAACTCAAAATCTCTGAGTTTTTCGAAGCTGCTGGCTGGATTCCTTATCCTGAAAAGGCATCTTCTCCCTGGCACGAACAAAGTGTTCTGGAATTCTGGAACAATTCAGAAGTGTTCATGGAAGAGATATGCGGTCTAAACACCTCTGTAATGGGTATGCCTATCAAGGTGGACTCCAAAGTTCTGAAGGAGATTATTGATGTTGAAGCAACCGGAGAACAACTCTATTCAGATTGGGAAATCAATGATAGAGAGAAAGGGATGCATGATCAAATGCTATTTGGTTGCAGAACTCTTGAAACACCAGTATGCTCAAAATTGTTGGAAATTCCCAGAATTCTGCTAACAATTATTAAATGTTGTATTCTCCCCAACAGGAAGGATACATTCATCATCTCAAACATGGAAAGATTTGTGCTGATTCATCTTCTCAAAAGAAAGAGACTAAATCTTCCAAGAATCATCCTCTATCATATGATGAGAAGAAAATTAGAAGAAGTCAAAGTCTTTCCCCATACTACACTGATTATGAAAATCCTTCAATATAAAGGATTTCCTATTGAAAGATTCTTTGACCAGGAGCCATCACCCTTGTTCACTATAAAGGAATATGAACATTCTAAGGGGATATAACCAGAGATAAAAGAAGAACACAATTCTCCGTCATCAACTCAGAACCATATGGAGTCATACGATTCTCTAAGTAATCATGGAGATTTGAGAGAAATTTTCAGAAGATGTAACATAAGAAAGTTGAATGAACGCATCGGACGACTGGAAGAAACACTCAGATTCTATCAAAGAGAACTGCAGATGCTGAAAACACAAAAGGAGAAAGCCAATGCAAATGAGAAAAACCCTGTTGATGACCGATGATACACGTATGTTCTGTTTCTTGAGTCTCTGTATTTATGTCTTTATGTTTTGAGTACATTTTGCTTTCTATTTTTTTTGTTGTTGTTTGTTTTGGTTTTATGAATTTTCTTTTCAATATTAATATTTTGATTATTTTCTATGTGTTTGAGTTGTTTATACGTGTTTCCTTTTTGTGCTTATTTAAGACTATTAGTAACACAACTCTATCTTTAATCAATTAACAATTGTGATTGTTTATGCTGTACATTTCTGTAACTATGTATGAATCTTTTAACTTAACACAATTCCTTAAATATTTCAACTAAAAATTAAATTCAATTAACTTAATTAAAATCTAAGATAATTTCTTAAAATTGAGAAAAATATAATCAGGAATCTAAAACATTTGATTTAATGATTAACTTATTATCAGATGCTACTAAAAGGTACTTTTAGTTTGTGAATGTTTCAGAAAAACAGGTTTTTGAAGATAACCTCAAGAAACCAACAGAAGAAAAAGTGAAGATAACATCATTTAAAAGGATGTGTAGTATGATAATATCGTCATTGTCTGAACCTATTCAGACAGTTCAAAATGAACTCTCTGAAAGTATGGGTTAAACAATGTTCAGATGATTAACACTCTATACATCAAGCCTAACTCAAATCTTGAGAAGATAATCATGACTTAGTAACATCTCTATTCTCTGAACTTGTTCAGGAAGTCTTATGCACTTGCTGAAATTGTGGGTTAAGAATGTTAAGGTGACTGATATTTAAGCCTTTAAAGTCTATCTCAATTTCTTGAGGAAAGGTTAAGATGATTGTTCAAAGATTCTCGGAAGCGGAAAAGACAAAAGACAAAAGTAGGACGTGCAGACTTCAAGCGACCTCAGATGAAGAAAAAGTCTTCCAAGAAAGAAGTAATATCAGAAATGCTCTCCTCTATCCAGATAACAATAACCGTATTATGCGGTAACATCTCTCAATTACCTAATCTAAACTTTCATGATCATATATTTAATGCATTTTGCTTAAATATGACATTGTCTTCTGAAAGACGTGTTGTTTTAATAAGGGGGTCTCTTGGAACTATAACGTCTAATATCTTTAAAGGTCGCGGCGTTTCACCTGTCTATCAATCAACGCACTCTTCCCAAGGAGGCGTTGTCAGTGTCATCATTAATTGCTCTTGTGTATATATTTATTCTCAAATTTCTATCTGCTCTCTTCATCTCAACCTCCAATCTCTCTAGGAAACCTCCAAAGATTTCTCACTTCCATTTCTCAAAATGTCTTCCTCTAATTCTATCTTTCAAACTCAAACTGTAGACTTTCAGAATCTCTCTAAGGTTGGTTATAATGTAACTGCCTTTTTCGAAGCCGCCAGATGGTTACCCTTCTTTGAAGCCATTGATAGTCAATGGCATGAAGAAAGTGTGTACCAATTTTGGAACACGCTATCTCTGGAAAACTCAGAAGAAGAGACCTGCCTCAAAGCCCAAGTAATGAATCAAAAGGTGGTTGTAACTGCCAATATCCTTGAAAAAGCTCTAGGAGTAAAAGCTGAAGGAGAATTGTCCTCAACAGCTTGGAAAGATCTGTTTGAGGAACAGTTTAACCATCTAATCTTCAATAGGCGAGGAATGAAAGTTATTCCCAAAGTTCTCTTCAATATTCTGAAATATTGTGTGATCCCACGTATTAAGGATAACCATAACCTTGAGATTGAGAGGTTCTGTGTTATCAATCTTCTGCCAAAGAAGAAGATTAATCTTCCGTGGATCATTCTTTTCGATATGGCAAGAAGAAAACTGGGAGATTCTACTATCCTACCTCACAATACTGTGATCATGAAGATTCTTATGGTAAACAATGTGTTCATTAGCCACCTGTACGATCATAGACATCTTGGTCTTCTTAAGGTAAATCATCGGAACACAAAGGAAACCGATGACATTCCTGAGGTTCAAAGACTAAGGATGGAGAACGCTCAACTTCGTAATAAGTTAAAGAAGATAAGGAGAACCGTGTTCAATCTAACGGGTGATCTGGGTGTTTAATGAAGTCAAGTGGAGAAAAGATCCTTTAATCGACCTCTGTAAAAACATCTCATGTCAGCTTGTGTGTCTTTGCCTTTCTGTTTCCAACGTTTGACATTTTTCCTTTTTCAGTCTAGATGTTTGGTTTCTCTTTCGTCTCAATCTACTATTTTTTTGCTTATCTCTAGTATTTTTTTTCAGTCTTTATAACAACTAATTTAAGACTTTACTCTGTTCAATGCAAGATACAGAGGAAAGTTAAGGGGGAGTAATCACCAAACCTTTTTAATCAATGACAAAAGGGGGAGAAATATAATCTAACAAAATGCTAAAAAGAATGTAACTAAAAGGGAAATATATAGGAAGAAGAAATAAATAGGAAATAAATATAAAATACAGTAAGGAAGAAGATAACAAACTAAGAGTTCTAATAATAAGTAAGAATAACAATAAGTCTTAACAATAGGTATCTAAAATACTAACAAGTAAAGATTTTAATGTTCTAATAACAATAGGTATCTAAAATCTTAACAAGTAAAAATCTAACAATCATTTATCTAAAATATTAACAATAAACTTGTAACAGTTGGTTAATAAAAATTTAACAATTGGAATTGATTAATTAAAGACTTAATTGTTTCAGAAGATATCTAAAAGAATCAATGTCTATCTCAGGGGGAGTAATATAGATAGGGGGAGTAATAAAATTAATTATCTTATTTTATTATCTCTCGTTTCTTTTTATACACATTTTGTCAGTAATATATAATTTATTTGTCATCATTAAAATGAGGGAGATTGTGAAGTCTATAAATCAGTTTAAGTATTTAAACATGATTATAAGACTTAGCATCCTTAAGTTTTAATGATTAACAAATAAAATTATATTAAGGACAAATGAGTTCATATAAGAATTTTATAAGATTATGTAAACAGATTCTACTGAGAAAGGTATTGGTTTGTTGATTGTGTTTCAGGTCAGAATAATTATCTGAAGAAGAAGAGTAGAAGATCGAATCAAAAGGACAAAGTGCAGAATCCTAAGAAGAGGAATCTATAACCAAGTTGAAGACTTGAAGACTATATGAAGAATCGAAGATTATTTGAAGACTTGAAGAATTAAAGACTCGAAGAAGTGAAGACTCAAAGATGGACCTATCTGAAGTACAACTTGTGAAGTCAATAAATCTGTTTAAGTAATTAAACATGATTATATGACATAACATCCTTTAGTTTTAATGATTAACAAATAAGATTATATAAAGAACAAATAAGATTATATATAAATAAGATTATATAAAGAACCAATTAGATTATATAAACAGGTTCTACTGAGAAAGGTATTTGTTTGTTAATTATGTTTCAGGATGAAATACTCTTTAGAAGAAGAAGAAGATTTTGTGAACAGAATCAGAATCAGAAGAATAGAATCAGAAGAACAAGAGTGCAGAATCTGAAGAAGAATAATCCTTAATAGAGTTGAAGCAACTGAAGAATAGAAGTGAAGACTTGAAGACTGTCTGAAGAAGTGAAGACTTGAATACTATCTGAAGAATTGAAGATTAGAAGACTATCTGAAGAATTGAAGAACCAAGAAGACTATCTGAAAAACTGAAGGCAGAAGATATATGAAGAAGTACAGATTCAAATTTACATCTGTCTGAAGAACAACAATGAACTGAAGAAACGAAGAAGAAGAGATACAAGAAGAAGAAGATACAAAGAAGAATGAAGCTACAATTCTATTATCATAAGGAAGAAGGCTTCTGAAGTTTCAACCAGTATGAAGAATTGAAGTTGTCTGAAGGACGCAACCCGTCTGAAGTATTGAAGCTGTCTGAAGCAACGAAGCTGTCTGAAAGACTTGAGCTGTCTGAAGTCATCAACCTGTCTTAAGTGTTGAAGCCGTCTGAAGAGCCAAGCCCGTCTGAAGACTCGAACCCGTCTGAAGACTGGAACCTGTCTGAAGACTGGAACCCGTCTGAAGTTTGGAAGCTGTCTGAAGCTTTAGTAATGACGTGGCATCTTTGCTGAAACCTTGCGTGAAGACTTTTCTAAGTCTCTGCTGCTCGTACGTTTTGAAACACATTTGTGGCAACAAACACAGAGACCTTTCCTGGTGCATTTAAACTTCATACACCACTGAGAAAATCTCTGCAACGCAGCATTCGCAGCAACAACAGTAGCAGCTTTACAACAGCACCAACGTTGTACTATGTCAGAACTTTCAAGAAGCGTGTCTCACAACGGATTAAAAGAAGACTATTTGCTGTCTCTAAACGATAATATTTCAACGAGATATTTCTTCATTTGTGCAATCAGAAAAAAAGCAGAAGAAAAGCTCAGGAGACTAAGCAAAAGCAACAAGGAAGATGTTTGAATAAAATATATTCAATTCAACATCTTTATCTAAATCTCAAAAGAGGAATCTGCAAACAACGACTATTGGTCAAGACATCTCATTCAAAGAAGTAATGGTGTCAGGAGCAAATGAAAAGGAGTATATGCAGAATAAGCAAAAAGGACAAATTCAACGGATACACACTCTCAAGAAAATCAGAGGAAATATGAAGAAAGCAGATGCAAGCCGGGTAAAGCAGATAAAGCAGATGCAAGCAGATGCAAGATAATGCAAGATAATGCAAGCTGGAGCAAGCAGATGCAAGCTGGATAAAACAGATGCAAGAAAGCAGAAGAATTCAAGAGAGAGAATACACATAATCATCACATCTCTCAAAACAGAGCTCATCAACAGAAGTGTCAGAACGGGAGTATTCTGAACACTCAATATGCTTAAGGAGAAGCAACCGTTTGAGAAGCTATTACACAACGGCTATGTGAGCCACATCATCAGAAGCTCAACGGTATTATGAATTATCTTCAACGGCTATATTCAAGAAGAACATATAAATAGCCTCAAGAAAGAAGTTGTTGTTGGAAAACAACCATGCAGCTGCTGTTGCAACCAAGTTGGTCAGAATGATCAACCAAGATAGATCAATTGGGATTGTTTTTCAAGAAGGTTCTTGAAATCAATCAGGATGAAAATTGTTAACTAGGCTGAGTGTCTTACAGTTAACAAGAGTTGACTTGAGCTACTGATCAGTTGGTCAGTTAGTTAGATTGTACAGTTGGTCTGTTGATCAAGTGAGTTGGTTGTCGGGAAGGCAATCATGCTGTACAAATGACTATCAAACCGGGTACGGTTTGAAGCTTTGAAGATACCTTGGTATTCCAATGATACGGGTGAGAATGTAGCCCATGGAAACCAATGGTTGGAGAATAAGGCTGGAGCTTAATTTCATATCTTAGTTAGCCTACTCTCAGAGGATGTATTCCTCATAGAAAAGACAGGGATTGTACTTAAATTCAAACACTTGTATCACTGTCTATCCTTGTATTTAGTTTGTAATGACTGTATCCTGAGTATGTACTCAGTAATCTCTATGTACAAGAAGAATCTGAGTTGAGAGGTTCTAGCGAACATCTAGCTTAGATTGAGTAGTAATACTCAACACTTAGTTAAGTGTCTGAGAGCCTGGAGAGGCTTGGTGGAAGAAAGAATATTCGTGGTAGAGCCTGGAGAGGCTTAATAGAAAAGAATACTTGTTGTATTAGCCTGGAGAGGTTAATATGTGTATATGTGGTTTCAGATAGTGGAACACATATGTGGCTGCAAGGGTCTAGGGGATTCGGAGTGGCACATATGTGTTGTTGTTTTTTGTTGTTGTGATTAAAGGCTAGTGGTGGTTTGCCACTAGGACTGGATGTAGCTCACGGGGTTTGTGGGTGAACCAGGATAAATTCTGTGTCTAAGTCTTCTTTCCCTTAATCTCTTTTATTTACAGTCTTTACATTTACGATGGGGATTGAAAAGTATCTTTCATAATAATCTTAACACAACGATTTCAATAAAACAAGTTTTCATACAAACATAACATTAAAACGCCTCTAGTGTAGGTTGAAGTATTATAGAAGAATATATTCAGAGGGATGTCTGAAATATCTGTCTGAAGCGAGCCCAACAGGAACTCAGTTCAGACACATGATATAGATGGTCTCTGATCATCTAAAGTATTTCAGAAACAGTTCTGAAGGTACTCTTAGTAATATTCTTCAGAAGACACTAAGAGAAGTTTGTTTAAAATCAAATCAATCTTAAGTGTGAGAGAAAGTTTTTAATCTAAATCTTTCATATATTCCGCATATATTTAAAATAACTCTGATCTTAAGATTGGTTTTGTACAATGATCACTTACGTGATTGTTTATTTTAAAGATTTCCAAAATTGTCTTAAAATGTCTAAAACACTATTCAACCCCCCTTCTAGTGTTGCCTGTGGTTCTAACAATTGGTATCAAAGCTCACCTTCGTGTTGAGCATCTAACAAATGCAGAAGGAGTAGATCCTCAGAAGATGGAAATATCACCAGGCTGAAGCAACTCTGAAGAATGATAATGAGAATAGGAAAATCATTTTTCCAATACTCATTATTCATAAGGCTAAAGCACAGGACGCAACAGAAAAGGAAAGTGAATCTATCTCTAGATCACAAACTGGTAACACCTTTCCTATCTATATTTAAGTTATAATTTTAAATATAGTTATTAATCTGATGCATGATTTGTTTTATTGAAATTATGTAAATATATGTTTGCATGCTATACTTGCTTCATGAATGTATATTCTAAATTGTGTTAAAATAAATCACTGCATGCTATGTGTTTACTATGTTTACTGTGTGAAATGTATGATTCATTTTATGTATGCTTTACTTATATAAATATATGTGTTGAAGAGTCACACATGCTTAGTAAAGTAATAACTGTGTTGTTTTTTAAATTAAGTAAATGAAGAGTCGTGTGTGTTAGTCATAACTGTTTTTGAAAATATGAAACGGCACGATGTGAATCATTGAATCATCAACCGGTTTCTCTCAGAGGACACGATGCACTTCTCCCCACACCGGTTCAGTACACGTAACCGTCTCTCATCAATGCTTGAAGCATGCTTGGCTATCTATTTAAAAAGATTGGATGATCAACATGGAAATCACACTTTACTCAATCCTTTCCCTAAAAAGATCAAATCTTCTCAAGTATATTCATCTCAGAAAGATCATTTGATTCATAGAAATCAATGGCAAACGCGTCTACATCATCAAGCAACTCAAACCCTTCCGTGTTTGATGACAGGATCATACCCTGTAAGGCGGTTAACCTTTCTGACTTTGATGAAGCAGACTACAAGATATCTGAGTACTTCAACGCCATTGGATGGACTCCATACTTCAATAACATTTTCTCCTCCTGGCATAAGAAGAGTATAATGGATTTTTGGGACAACATCAAGATCATATCTGAACCCAACAGAACCGGGATTGAAACAAAGGTGATGGGAAGATCACTGTCTGTGGACACCAAACTTATTGCTGAAGTTATATGTGTTCCTGACAGCAGGGAACAATACTTCCAAGGATGGGAATCTCTTCATGGTGGAACATTCGTTCTTGATCAACATCTATTTGGAAGAAGAAGGATTGCCCCTTTCAGACCTTCTCAACTTCTGAGCACACCCAGAGCCCTCCTTGCTGTATTAAACTGCTGCATTCTTCCCAGAGGAAGAAATAATTTGACTTTAAGTATGATGGAGAGGTTCGTATTGGGACTCTTGATGACAAAGAAGAAAATTAATCTCCCATGGGTACTGTTGTATCAGATGATGTTCAGAGATGAGATGGGAAATGAGGACCTCTATCTTCACAACACCTTGATTATGAAAATTCTTTTGCACAAGGGATTTCCTATGAAAAATCTCTTTGACCAACCGTCTCCTGACTTCTTCACTCCGGCTGGATATGCTGAGTTAGACCGGACTCTTACAGAAAGAGAAGAAGCTCCTGAGAATCAAGTGGTCATTCCTCCTCTTTTTGCTCCACGCATTGAAGAAGGAACTGAAGATACCAACTTGAAGTCTCGTAAAAGGAAAATGATGACATTGGGTGCATATAATCTGAAGAAGGTAAATGATAGAGTAATTCGGCTGACAAAGAAATTGAGAGCTGCAGAAAAAGAGCTTCAAAAGCTTAGGGCTGAAAAGGAAAAGGCTGATGAGAACCAATCTAATGATCAATGATATACGTGTGTCCTGTTTCGGAGTCTTTGTTTCTATGTCTTTGTGTTTATATTTTTAATGATATTGAAATTCTATTTTGTTTGAAGTCTCTCTATTTTGATTCCTTTGTGTTAATATCTGTGCATAATTAAGAACATAATTCTTTCTTAACCGATTAACAAATTGTATTTCTAAAGATAAATTTAATTAACCTAATAAGATAATTTTTAAATATTGATAAAATGTTATCTGTAATTTTAAAATACTTAATTTAAATAATTAAACAAATTACAACCAGGTGCTACTGAAAGGTACTTCTAGTTTGAATGTTTCAGGAAACAGGTTTTAAGAAGACCATCTAAGAAACACCATCTAAAAGGATGGGTAGTGTGATAACATCTCCATTGTCTGAACCTGTTCAGAAAGTTCAAAATAAACTCACTGAAACTATGGGTCAACAATGTTAAGATGGTTAACACTCTATGCACCAAACCTAACTCAATCTCTGAGTGGATTATACTAACTTAGTAATATCTCTATTCATCTAACCCGTTCAGAAGGCTCCTTATGGACTGTCTGAAATTGTGGGTCTAAATGTTAAGGGATAGTACTCAAGTCATTAGAATCCAACTCAATTGTAAAGGGATAGGTTAAGATGACTGTTCAAAGATTCTCTGGGAGCACAAAAGACAAGAGCATACTGAAACGAGCAGACATCAAGCAACCTCAGATGAAGAAAAAGTCTTCAAGGCAAGAAGCAATGTCAGTTAACACCGCTTCACCCAGATAACAATAAACGGATTATGTGGTAACATCTCTTCTTTACCTAATCTAAACTTTCATGATCCTATATTCAATGCATTGTCCTCTGAAAAGACGTGTTGTTCTAATAAGGGGATCTCTTGGAACCATAACGTCTAATATCTTTAAAGGTCGCGACGTTTCACTTGTCTATCAATCAACGCACTCTTCCCAAGAACGCACTGTCAGTGTCATAATTAATTGCTCTTGTGTATATATTCTCAAACCTCTATTTGCTCTCTTCATCTCAACCTCCAAATCTCTCTAGGAAAACTCCAAAAGATTTCTCACTTCCATCTCTCGAAATGTCTTCCTCTATCTTTCAAACTCAAATTGTAGACTTTCAGAATCTCTCTAAGGTTGGTTATAATGTATCTGCCTTTTTCGAAGCCGCCGGATGGTTACCTTTCTTTGAAGCCATTGACAGTCAATGGCATGAAGAAAGTGTGTACCAATTCTGGAACACGCTTTGTCTGGAAAACTCAGGGGAAGAGACATGCCTCAAAGCCCAAGTTATGAATCAAAAGGTGGTTGTAACTACCAATATCCTTGAAAAAGCTCTAGGAATAAAAGCTGAAGGAGAATTGTTCTCCACAGCTTGGAAAGATCTGTTTGAGGAACAGTTTAACCATCTAATCTTCAATAGGCAAGGAATGAAAGTCATTCCCAAAGTTCTCTTCAATATTCTGAAATATTGTGTGATCCCATGTATTAAGGATAACCATAACCTTGAAATGGAAAGGTTCTGTGTTATCAATCTTTTGCAAAAGAAGAAGATTAATCTTCCGTGGATCATTCTTTTCGATATGGCAAGAAGAAAACTGGAAGACTCTACTATCCTACCTCACAATACTGTGATCATGAAGATTCTTATGGTAAACAATGTGTTCATTAGCCACCTGTACGATCATAGACATCCTGGTCTTCTTAAGGTAAATCATCGGAACCACAGAGGAAACCGATGACATTCCTGAGATTCAAAGACTAAGGATGGAGAATGCTCAACTGCGTCGCAAGATAAAGAAGATAAGGAAGAATGTGCTCAAGATCTCTAATAATATCTAGTGTCTAACGAGCAATCTTATGGAAATTAGTTCCCTCTATCGTCTTTAGAACTCATCTGATGACAGCTTAAGTGTCTCTGTTCCTCTGTCTCCATTATCTAATGTGTTTTCTTCTGTGAATTTAGTTGTTCTCTTTTTATTTCAAAATCTTCTTTGTTTAGTTTCTTTTATGCTGCATAACCTCTTGATAATTGCTTAACAAGATCTTAACTGTAACGAGAAATTCTTAAAAGATTGTAGAAAACTAATCAACTTAGGGGGAGAAACCTCAGTATTAAGAAGTAGATCTTTAAGCGTAACAAATTTAACAGGAGAAATATATCTGTCAAAACGATACATTATTTAACATTTGGTATAGGGTTACATTAACCTTTTAATTAATGACAAAAGGAGGAGAATATAAACTAACAAAATACTAAAAAGAATGTAACAAAAGGGAATATATAGGGAGATTATAGGAAGAAGAAATAAATAGCAAAATATAAAATACAGTAAGGAAGGATAACAAACTAAGAGAGTACTAATAATAAGTAAGAATAACATATATAGGGAGATTATAGGAAGAAGAAATAAATAGCAAAATATAAAATACAGTAAGGAAGGATAACAAACTAAGAGAGTACTAATAATAAGTAAGAATAACAATAAGTCATAACAATAGGTATCTGAAATCTTAACAAGAAAATTTTAACAATCGTTTATCTAAATTTTCTGAAGTATTATATAACAATAGGTATCTGAAGGGTTCTAATAACAATAGGTATCTGAAATCTTAACAAGAAAAATTTTAACAATCGTTTATCTAAAATATCTGAAAATATTAACGATAAACTTGTAACAGTTGGTTAATAAAAGATTTAACGATTGGAATTGATTAATTAAAGACTCAATTGTTTCAGAAGATATCCAAAAGAATCAATGCCTGTCTCGGGGGGAGTAATATAGATAGGGGTAATAAAATTTATTATCTTATTTATTATCTCTCATTTCTTTTTATACCCATTTTGTCAGTAATATATAATTTATTTGTCATCATTAAAAAGGGGGAGATTGTGAAGTCAATAAATCTGTTTAAGTAATTAAACATGATTATATGACATAACATCCTTTAGTTTTAATGATTAACAAATAAGATTATATAAAAGAACAAATAAGATTATATATAAATAAGATTATATAAAGAACCAATTAGATTATATAAACAGGTTCTACTGAGAAAGGTATTTGTTTGTTAATTATGTTTCAGGATGAATACTCTTTAGAAGAAGAAGAAGATTTTGTGAACAGAATCAGAATCAGAAGATCAGAATCAGAAGAACAAGAGTGCAGAATCTGAAGAAGAATAATCCTTAACAGAGTTGAAGCAAACTGAAGAATAGAAGTTAAGACTTGAAGACTATCTGAAGAATTGAAGATTAGAAGACTATCTGAAGAATTGAAGAACCAAGAAGACTATCTGAAAAACTGAAGGCAGAAGATATATGAAGAAGTACAGATTCAATATACATCTGTCTGAAGAACAACAATGAACTGAAGAAACGAAGAAGAAGAGATAACAAGAAGAAGAAGATACAGAGAAGAATGAGCTACAATTTCTATTATCATAAGGAAGAAGGCTTCTGAAGTTTCAACCAGTATGAAGAATTGAAGTTGTCTTGAAGGACGCAACCCGTCTGAAGTATTGAAGCTGTCTGAAGCAACGAAGCTGTCTGAAAGACTTGAGCTGTCTGAAGTCATCAACCTGTCTTAAGTGTTGAAGCCGTCTGAAGAGCCAAGCCCGTCTGAAGACTCGAACCCGTCTGAAGACTGGAACCTGTCTGAAGACTGGAACCCGTCTGAAGTTTGGAAGCTGTCTGAAGCTTTAGTAATGACGTGGATCTTTGCTGAACCTTGCGTGAAGACTTTTCTAAGTCTCTGCTGCTCGTACGTTTTGAAACACATTTGTGGCAACAAACACAGAGGACCTTTCCTGGTGCATTTAAACTTCATACAGCACTGAGGAAATCTCTGCAAACGCAGCATTCGCAAGCAACAACAGTAGCAGCTTTGCCCAGGCATTAACGTTGTACTATGTCAGAATTTTCAAGAAGCGTTGTCTCACAACGGATTAAAAGAAGACTATTTGCTGTCTCTAAACGATAATATTTCAACGAGATATTTCTTCATTTGTGCAATCAGAAAGAAAGCAGGAAGAAAAGCTCAGGAGACTAAGCAAAAGCAACACGGAAGATGTTTGAATAAAATATATTCAATTCAACATCTTTATCTAAATCTCAAAAAGAGGAATCTGCAACAACGACTATTGGTCAAGACATCTCATTCAAATAAGTAATGGTGTCAGGAAGCAAATGAAAAGGAGTATATGCAGAATAAGCAAAAGGACAAATTCAACGGATACACACTCTCAAGAAAATCAGATTGGAAATCTGTAGAAAGCAGATGCAAGCCGGGTGTAAGCAAGAATAAGCAGATGGCAAGCAGATGCAAGCAGATGCAACGATAATGCAAGACTGGAGCAAGCAGATGCAAGCTGGATAAACAGATGCAAGAAAGCCAGAAGAATTCAAGAGAGATAATACACATAATCATCACATCTCTCAAAACAGAGCTCATCAACAGAAGTGTTAGAACGGAGTAAGTATTCTGAACACTCAATATGCTTAAGGAGAAGCAACCGTTTTGAGAAGCTATTACACAACGGCTATATGAGCCACATCATCAGAAGCTCACGGTATTATGAATTATCTTCAACGGCTATATTCCAAGAAGAACATATAAATAGCCTCAAGAAAGAAGTTGTTGTTGTTGTTGTTGAAAAACAACATGCAGCTGCTGTTGCAACCAAGTGGTCAGAATGATCAACCAAGATAGATTAATTGGGATTGTTTTTCAAGAAGGTTCTTGAAATCAATCAGGATGAAAATTGTTAACTAGGATGAGTGTCTTACAGTTAACAAGAGTTGACTTGAGCTTAAATACATCATGAAAAAGTCAACAACAATTGATCAGAGAGTGAATTCTCAATCGGGCTACTGATCAGCTGGTCAGTTAGTTAGATTGTACAGTTGGTCTGTGATCAAGTGAGTTGGTTGTCGGGAAGGAAATCATGCTGTACAAATGACTATCAACCGGGTACGGTTTGAAGCTTTTGAAGATACCTTGGTATTCCAATGATACGGGTGAGAATGTAGCCCATGGAAACCAATGGTTGGAGAATAAGGGCTGGTGGAGGGTTAATTTCATATCTTAGTTAGCCTACTCTCAGAGGATGTATTCCTCATAGAAAAGACAGGGATTGTACTTAAATTCAAACACTTGTATCACTGTCTATCCTTGTATTAGTTTGTAATGACTGTATCCTGAGTATGTACTCAGTAATCTCTATGTACAAGAAGAATCTGAGTTGAGAGGTTCTAGCGAACATCTAGCTTAGATTGAGTAGTAATACTCAACACTTAGTTAAGTGTCTGAGAGCCTGGAGAGGCTTGGTGGAAGAAAGAATACTCGTGGTAGAGCCTGGAGATGCTTGATAGAAAAGAATACTTGTTGTATTAGCCTGGAGAGGTTAATATGTGTATCTGTGGTTTCAGATAGTGGAACACATATGTGGCTGCAAGGGTCTGGGGGATTCGGAGTGGCACATATGTGTTGTTGTTTTTGTTGTTGTGATTAAAGGCTAGTGGTGGTTTGCCACTAGGACTGGATGTAGCTCACGGGGTTTGTGGGTGAACCAGGATAAATTCTGTGTCTAAGTCTTCTTTCCCTTAATCTCTTTTATTTACAGTCTTTACATTTACGATGGGGATTGAAAGTATCTTTCATAATAATCTTAACACAACGATTTCAATAAAACAAGTTTTCATACAAACATAACATTAAAACGCCTCTAGTGTAGGTTGAAGTATTATAGAAGAATATATTCAGAGGGATGTCTGAAATATCTGTCTGAAGCGAGCCCAACAGGAACTCAGTTCAGCACATGATATAGATGGTCTCTGATCATCTAAAGTATTTCAGAAACAGTTCTGAAGGTACTCTTAGTAATATTCTTCAGAAGACACTAAGAGAAGTTTGTTTAAAATCAAATCAATCTTAAGTGTGAGAGAAAGTTTTTAATCTAAATCTTTCATATATTCCGCATATATTTAAAATAACTCTGATCTTAAGATTGGTTTTGTACAATGATCACTTACGTGATTGTTTATTTTAAAGATTTCCAAAATTGTCTTAAAATGTCTAAACACTATTCAAAAGAAGTTCACTCATTCAGTAGATAAAGCTAGACATGCTTTTCTACCTCGATCAAGTCTTACACAATAAGGAAACAATGCAAAGACTTTCTGCAACGCCTGCTGCACCTGCAACAAAAGGATCTGTGTGCGTAGACCTACTGCATCTACACCTGCTGCTGTCCAGAATGTATTAGGGAGACTGAACAAAAGCATGCAAGAAAGATGGTTGAATAAAGTACAATCAATTCAACATCTTTATTTATCTAAATCTCATAAGAAGAAGATACAAAGAAGAATGAAGCTACAATCTTCTTATCAGAAGGAAGAAGCCTTCTGAAGTTTCAACCAGTCTGAAGTGTTGAAGTCATCTGAAGTGCGCAAACCCGTCTGAAGGATTGAAGTTGTCTGAAGGACGCAACCCGTCTGAAGTATTGAAGCTGTCTGAAGCATCAACCCGTCTGAAGTGTTGAAGCTGTCTGAAGTTTCAATCTGTCTGAAGTCTCAATCCGTCTGAAGCATTGAAGCCTTCTTGAATTCCGACGTAGCACTACTTGCTGAAGAGTATGAAGACCTTTTGCTCTCTGAAGATTGCTAAGAAAAGTCATTCTCTGCTACACGTTTCCTTCTCAAGCATATTTATGGAAATGAACACAGAGACCCTTCCTGGTGCTATTGAATTTCATAAACCACTGAGGAAATCTCTGCAACGCAGCATTCGCAACAACAACAGTGGCAGCTTTTATAGCAGCACCAACGTTTGTACTATGTCAGATATGTCAGAACTCTCAGAAGCGTATCTCACAACGGATCAAATAGCATTTATTGCTATATCTAAACGGTGGTATGACAACGGATACTTCCTCATCTACACTCCTAAAGAAAGCAGAAGAAACCCAAGGAAAGTAGGAGAATTTCAAGAGAGAGAGTACGCAAAACAATATCAAAATATCTCTCATAAAGAAGCACAAAAACAAGTGTCAGAACGGGATCGTCTGTACACCTATTCGCTTAAGGAGAAGCAACCGTTTGAGAAGCTATTACACAACGGCTATATGAGCCACATCATCATCATCTCAACGGTATTATGAATCATCTTCACGGCTATATTCAAGCAGAACATATAAATAGCCTCAAGATTGAATTTGAAGATGTTGGTCGGTCCAACTAGTTGTTGTTGTTGTTAACACAACCAAGTTGGCATGATTGCCCAAACCAGTTGAGGGAGTTAGATTAACTGCCCAACCAAATAGAGTTAACTAGGCTGAGTGCCCAAATGGTTAACAAGAGTTGACTTGAGCTAAAGTGGATCATCAATATGTCAACAAAGTTTGATCAGAGAGTTGGTTCTCAAATCAATCAGGCTACTGACTAGCTGGTCAGTTAGTCATGTTGTTCAGTTGATCTGTTTGATCAATTAAGTTGGTTGTTGGTCTGAAGACAACCATGCTGAGCAAATGACTATCAAACTAGGTACGATTTGAAGCTTTGAAGATACCTTGGTATTCCAATGATACGGCTGAGAATGTAACCCATGGAAACCAATGGTTATAGGATAAGGCTGGAGCTTAATTTCATATCTTAGTTAGCCTACTCTCAGAGGATGTATTCCTCATAGAAAAGACAGGGATTGTATTTAATTCAAACACTTGTATCAATGTCTATCCTTGTATTTAGTTTGTAATGACTGTATCCTGAGTATGTACTCAGTAATCTCTATGTACAAGAAGAATCTGAGTTGAGAGGTTCTAGCGAACATCTAACTTAGATTGAGTAGTAATACTCTACACTTGAATAAGTGTCTGAGATCCTGGAGAGGCTTGGTGAAATAAAGCACACTTGGTCTAGAGCTTGGAGAGGCTCGGAAGAAAAGACTACTGCATGGGTTTGCCAGGAGAGGTAGTTGAAAACAAAGAAATACTCGGTTGGTCTGGAGAGGCTGTGAAGATTACTCGGTTGGTCTGGAGAGGCTGTGAAGAATACTCGATAGACCATGTGTGCCAAAGAATACTCGGTTGGTCTGGAGAGGCTGTGAAGAATACTCGGTTGGTCTGGAGAGGCCGTGAAGAATACTCGGTTGGTCTGGGGAGGCCGTGAAGAATACTCGGTTGGTCTGGAGAAGTCGTGAAGAATACTCGGTTGTGGTTGTGTTTAGTGAAAAGCCAGTGGTGGTTTGCCACTGGGACTAGAGTAGCTCATGGTGATGTGGGTGAACCAGGATACATTTTCTGTCTCAGTTTCCTTTCCCTTAATCTCTTTTATTTTCAGTTCTGCATTTACTTGGGGATTGAAAAGTATTTTCATAATCACCATAACATAACAATTTCAATCAAACAAGTTTCAAAGATAATTAAAACTCAAATCTCTCTCATATCGTTTGAGATATTACAGAGAATGTATCTTGAAGAAGTTCTGAAATAGGTGTCTGAAGTGAGTCTCTAAAGAACTCAGTTCAGAACCAGAATCAAACTTCAGACGATCTTTCAGTCTGCTGAAGTATTTTAGAAACCATTCTAAAGATACTCCTTGTAATAATCTTCAGAAGATACTTTGAGAAACTTTCATTTAAAACAATCTTAAGACCTTTTTGAAGGATTATCAATCTCATCATTCTTATTTTCCGCATGTTTCAATTAAACTCTGATCTTAAGATTGGTCTTTGAACGTTGTTCTTTTTAAATGATATATTGAATCAAAGATTTCCCAAAATTATTCAATAAAGTTTTGAAACACTATTCAACCCCCCTTCTTGTGTTTCCTGTGGTCCTAACAATTGGTATCAAAGCTCACCTTCGGGTTGAGCATCTAACAAATGCAAGAAGGAGTAGATCCTCAGAAGATGGAATCTCACCAAGCAGAAGCAACTCTGAAGAATGATAATGAGAATAGGAAAATCATTTTCCAAAAACTCATTATTCATAGAACTAAGCGCAGGACGTAACTAGAAAAGGAAAGTGTATCTATTTCTAGATCACAAACGGGTAACACCTTTCCTATCTAAACTTAAGTTTTAAATTTAAGTATAGTTACTTATCTGTTGCATGATTTGTTTTATTGAAATTGTTTACAGTATGTGTTTCATGATCAGTCTGTTTGAAATCATTATTTCTAAATGTGTTTTTATATATATAATTGTGTGAAGATAAACTATTGCATGCTATGTGTTTTATATGTATATTGTCTAATCCGTTTTGTGTATATACTAGTTGAATGTCTTCATTATCTGATTAAAGTTGAACGGTCGTGCATATTTATAGATTATTTTCTGTATCATATGTGTGAATATATGTGTACATTCATTAAGTAAATGAAAGAGTCGTATGTGCTTAATTATTAAATGTGAAACGGTGCAATGTGAATCATTGAATCGTCAACCGGGTTTCTCATAACAGGCACGATGCACACCTCTCCATAACGCTCAGTGCTTGTAACCGTTCTCCTCATAAATTGAAGTGACGATTGATTGTCTATTTAAGGATTGGAAGATCACCAGAAGAACCTCATAGTACATTTCCTTCCAATTCCTTAAAATTCTTTCAATGGAATCAAGATTAGTCGTCTCAGGTGTTCAAAGTCCATGCAAGTATGATGAAAGGATCATAACCACAAGATGAATAAGACTAAGTGACTTTGACCAAGGAGAACTCAAATCTCTGAGTTTTTCGAAGCTGCTGGCTGGATTCCTTATCTTGAAAAGGCATCTTCTCCCTGGCACGAACAAAGTGTTATGGAATTCTGGAACAATTCAGAAGTGTTCATGGAAGAGACATGCGGTCTAAACACCTCTGTAATGGGTTTGCCTATCAAGGTGGACTCCAAAGTTCTGAAGGAGATGATTGATGTTGAAGCAACCGGGGAACAATTCTCTTCAGATTGGGAAATCAATGATAGAGAGAAAGAGATGCATGATCAAATGCTATTTGGTTGCAGAACTCTTGAACACCAGTATGCTCAAAATTGTTGGAAATTCCCAGAATTCTGCTAACAATTATTAAATGTTGTATTCTCCCCAACAGGAAGGATACATTCATCATCTCAGACATGGAAAGATTTGTGCTGATTCATCTTCTCAAAGAAAGAGACTAAATCTTCCAAGAATCATCCTCTATCATATGATGAGAAGAAAATTAGAAGAAGTCAAAGTCTTTCCCCATACTACACTGATTATGAAAATCCTTCAATATAAGGATTTCCTATTGAAAGATTCTTTGACCAGGAGCCATCACCCTTGTTCACTATAAAGGAATATGAACATTCCTAAGGGGATATAACCAGAGATAAAAGAAGAACACAATTCTCCGTCATCAACTCAGAACCATATGGAGTCATACGATTCTCTAAGTAATCATGGAGATTTGAGAGAAATTTTCAGAAGCTGTAACATAAGGAAGTTGAATGAACGCATCGGACGACTGGAAGAAACACTCAGATTCTATCAAAGAGAACTGCAGATGCTGAAAACACAAAGGAGAAAGCCAATGCAAATGAGAAACTTAACAATAACAATAGGTATCTGAAATCTTAACAAGTAAAAATTTAACAATCGTTTATCTAAAATATTAACAATAAACTTGTAACAGTTGGTTAATAAAAATTTAACAATTGGAATTGATTAATTAAAGACTTAATTGTTTCAGAAGATATCTAAAAGAATCAATGTCTATCTCAGGGGGAGTAATATAGATAGGGGGAGTAATAAATTAATTATCTTATTTTATTATCTCTCGTTTCTTTTTATACACATTTTGTCAGTAATATATAATTTATTTGTCATCATTAAAAAGGGGGAGATTGTGATGTCTATAAAGTAGTTTAATTATTTAAACATGATTATTGTGGAGTCGCTTCTATCCTCCCTAGGGTTTGGTTATCTGACGTTTTGAAAACTAATAGGGTGAAAATAGATAACGCCTCTCTTTTTAACTATCTACTTGGGCTGGGCCTACTCCAACCAACTCATCCCCCTTTTTAATTAACCAATATTTTTCATAATAAAAGATAATAATACTATTATTTCTTTCTTTTATTTTATTTTATTTGTCCTAGAAATTTTAGGGATGTTACAATTCTCCCCTCCTAAAGAAAATTCGTCCTAGAATTTTCCTGAGATGAACAACTCTGGAAAAGACTCTTTCATTTTCTCCTGAATTAACTTAACCTTATCGGTGGTCTGTTGTGCTACATCCAGTCCTAAAACAAGGCTCTCTCCTGGCTCTTAACAACACAGAGGTGTCCTACACCTTCTACCATACAATGCCTCATAAGGTGCCATGCTATGTTAGAATGAAAACTATTGTTGTATGTAACTCTATCAAAGGTAGAAAACTATCCCGACTTCCCCTTTGGTCTAACAGACAAGCTCTAAGCAAGTCTTCTAAGGATTGTATGGTTCTCTCGGTCTGACCATCGGTTTGAGGATGATAAGCTGAACTAAGTCTAAGTTGGGTTCCCAAAGCCTGCTGCAAACTCTCCTACAATCTAGATGTAAACCTGGGATCTCTATCTGAAAACTATGCTAGATGGTACTCCATGCAACCTTACAATCTCACCAATGTAGATCGTAGCAAGTTTCTCTAAGATTACTTAATGTTAATAGGGAGAAAATGGGTACTCTTAGTCAACCTATGTACAATAACCCAATTAGAGTCATGTCCCCTTACAGTCCTAGGCAAAGCAACCACAAAATCCATAGAAATGTTATCCCACTCCCACTCAGGTATACTTAAAGGTTGAAGCAGTCCTGAAGGTTTTTGGTGTTCTACCTTAGCTTTTTGACAAACCAATAAGCACTCACAAAGTTCTCTATATCCCTCTTCATCCTAGGCCACCAAAACACCTTTCTCGAATCTTGATACATCTTAGTTGAACCAGGATGGAAACTAAGCTTACTCTTATGCCCCTCTTCAAGTACTAAACGCTTAATGGTAGGTTCACTAGGTACACAACTTGGTCCTCCAAATCTTACTACTCCATCTACACCTAAGAAAAATTCTCCACCATTACCCTTTTCTATAGCCTCACGCCTAATCACCAAGAATGGGTCCTTCAATTGAGCATCTCTAATGTCCCTCAACAAATCAATACTTACCCGAATCATTCCTAGCTTCACACTATCAGAAGTTACCACACAAGCTAAGCTTAAACCTCTAAACTGAGTCAGAAGATCCATTTCCCTAATCATCAAAGAACTAACATGAAAAGATTTTCTACTTAAAGCATCCGTACTACATTAGCCTTGCCATGGTGATAACTCAATTCAAAATCAAGAAGACACATATTTTTTTTTTATCTCATAACCTAATGAAATTCTAATCCTTAGTTTCAAATTCAAATTATGAAGATTATTCAAATCTTAATTTAGATAAATCCCAATCCAAGAAATTCAAATTCCGACACACATATATCTACATATATTGTTAGTCATATTACTTAACAACAGAAACCTCAATCTTAGATATTCAAACAAATTATTATTTATTTATTTTCTCCCCCACATCTCATTTAATATAAAATAATATACAATCATCATCCACATCACATAACATGATAAAAATCATCACAATCATATAATTCGATAATCATATCATTCATCCATGTCACACATAACTTCTAATACACATCTCAATATGATGCAATGTAGTGCATGCATGTATGCAATTTATATTATACAAAACTCTTTTTCACATCAAGAAATCTAATTTAAAATTTTCTTTCTTAAAACATTTTGATAAAGATTTTCTTCTAGCAACGTTATTGACATAATATTCCCTCTGCAAGTCGTTACATCTTCTCTTATCATGTTCAAATCATTAGGGTGGCCAGTCCCAATCACTTGAAGGAAGATAATCAAGATATACCAACCTTGCAGGACACTGAAACCAGAGAACTCCTATGACGAATCAAATTAGATTCACAAACTCTTCTAATTTAAACTCACAGAAGCAAACACACAACTCAAGGCCGATGAATCGACCTGCTCTGATACCACTAAATGTGACACCCTTTTACCCCAATTACTAATACAATAATCATAATGAATTATAAAGAAAATTGTAGTCAACGCCGAGGTAAAAAGGTTCACATGTCCCTCCTCAAAATAAACACTTAATTCAAATTCCAATGATGTTTCCAAAGAAGAGTAAAATCAAGTTTGTCGGAAACTAAATGATCAACAAAATAAAAACGTATCTTGGCCATGTAAGACCCTTAAAAATAATCTTTCAAAATCTCTACATATTAAAAAAGAAATAAATTCCTAGACACTAATCCCCGATGTCACACCTATCAGAGCGAGACCCGACCCTTCAAATTCAGCACATTGAGTGCCCTCTTCATCCCCCTAGAAAAACCCACAGAAGAGTACGACGAGGAAAAGAATACATAAATATACATGCAATACAGAAAGCTACCCTCATTCCCACCCATCACCTTACACAACATCATTCATCTCAATTTATATATTATACATTTCATACACTATTCATATCAGACATCGGGTTCATATTTCATCATTTAATTCATATACCATTCATTTCACACATCGGGTTCATACACGTAAAATCTCACACTTACATGATGTAAATTCACACTTCTTGATGTGAACCCAACTAGGTAAGAATAAAGAAGATGGTGACATGGCTTTAAATGAAGTGACAGTTGCATTTAAATGCAACTACCAGTTGAAGAGCCATCACTTATCATGGAGGAAGGCCATGTGGGGTGGCCAACATAGTCCTTAATTTGCTGATTTAATTAGTTTTATTTCCTTTCAATAAACTTGAGGGAGTTACAAGACATAAAGTTTAATTTTCTGGTGGTTACGTTTCCTATTCTGGTGGTTACAAGACAAGGTTATAATGTTGTTTATTTGCATTAAAATCTTGTCTAATAGCCATTAGGGAGGCTTACCTTTTGTGCATGAATCTGGTCCGATTTGAGGCTACATGGATACCTTCCAACAAGCAAAAGGTAGGCGGCTACATGTGCATGGGAGGATGAGTTATATTCCTTCAATGTTGCGGCCAACAAGTGAGTAAATGGCTGAGTCATAAGCCATTATTTGTGCGAACAACATATGCTTTTCATGGCTGAATTATGTGTCATCAAAGGGAGGTTATGAAGGTTGTAATTGGCTGAATGAATTGTCATCAAAGTTGCGGCCAACATTCATGAGATGGGGGTTACAAATTGAAGGCAAACTTAACCACAAGAGGGTGTTATGGGCGGCCACTTCGTGGTTGATTCAATAGCCCAATTATTCTATGTTTGGTGGTTACAATTCAAAGGTTAATGCAGCCACATGTGCCAAGAAAAGCTGGCTGGATTTTGCGGCCAAATAATCTAGGAATAGGCCTAGTTTTAGCTAGTTAATTTACCACTTTCTTTATTTACTTTTTAGTATTTAATTAGGAATGCATGAGAAGTGTGTAAGGGTATTTTGGGAGTATTTTGGGCGTGAAGGTGCAGCGGATTGTATGGCCCTAATTCACCTTGTAAACTCTATAAATACATGTTTCATGCATGCAAGAAAACTTAGATGTTTTATGCCAAGTTTATCAATATAAGTGAAAGTGATTTTCTCTTTAGTGAAAGTGATTTTCTCTAAATTTCTTGCTAGTCAAGAGTTGAAGACTATCAAAGGTTCTTCACCTTGTGTGTTATCTTCAAGGACTTATCTTTCAAGTCTTGAAAGTGTGACGTCTACCTTCTATCATTTCTGTGTTTCCAACTTCTTCTACGTTTGTTCAAAAAACCCATTTTCCTATACGTATTACTTGAAATATATGTGTTTTATTTTTCAAGTATTCAAGGATGAATATAAGTTTTTGGCAAGGTTAGAAATTGTTATCCTTCTATCTTATTTTATTTGGTGTTCAAAAATTCCAAGAACAGAAAAAGAAAAGAAAATAGCATAAAGAAGGGTATTGAAAAGAAAAGAAAATTGTTTTGTCAAGAAAAGAGTTGTTTTATTCAGAAATTTCTAAGGTCCATGAAAAATAGAACCTCAAGGTTCATATCATGTGGCAATCAGAGCTCCGATTATTAGAAATTCTTCTGAATCATTTCTTCTCATTTCTTCTAACAAATTCTATTTGTTCTTAGTTTTTCTTGTTTTATTATGTTTTTTGACTGCACGCAGGTTGGTGAATTATTTGATTGGTGTGGTAAGAAATTCAAGAGAAATAGAGTGGAAAAAGGCAAGAGAGTTACGTTATAGAAAAAGCCAAGTATCGTGTGCAAACACGAGAGTGGTGAGGTTTCTAAACAGTTAACCTTATTTTTCTATGTTACGTTTGTTTCTTGTTCTTTATCATGGCAGAAAGGGTGGGAGAATTCTACATGATTAGAAGACTTCTTGGGAGCCAAACCGTGGACAAAGAGGAAAGCCAAAGGGAGAACATCTTTCACACTAGATGTTCAATCAATGGTAAAATATGTTGGTGATTATTGATGGTGGTAGTTGCACTAATGTGGTTAGTTCCAGATTGGTAGACAAGATGAGCTTGGATACAAAGCCACATCCTAGGCCATACAAGCTTCAATGGCTTAGTGAAGGTGATGAAGTACACGTGAAAAGACAAGCAAAAATTCCTTTTTCTATAGGAAAATATCAAGACAAGGTGCTTTTGTGATGTGGTACCTATGGAGGCCAACCATATTCTCCTTGGGAGGCCGTGATTATATGATACCAGAGCTATCCATGATGGCTTTACAAATAAAATTTCTTTCATGTACCATGATAAAAAAATTGTTTTGAGACCTTTGTCACCTAGAGAAGTTAGTGAGGATCAAAATAAATTGAGAGAAAAGATTTCTCAAGAGAGGTTGAGTGAGAAATTTGAAAACAAGAGCAGATGGGAGAAAAAGAGAAAAAGAGTGAAGAGATTTTATTTGTTAATGGTTTTTCTTCTACTGTTTGTGATGTTAATTTTCAGGAACAAAAGGATGGGGATGTGAATGAAATACACCAACTCCCATGTTTGAAGAGAAAGCTTATTGATATTGTTCCTAGTGCTCCATTGTACATCCAGCCCACTATTGAAGACCAAACTCATGAGGATATTGAAGACAAACACATAGAGTCTTTTGTTTTTGAGGCTGAATTGCATTTGTTTAAAAATAAAATTCTGCATGTTTGTTTGACAAGAAATATTACTCATGATCATGATGTTTGGGTTTGGAAATCAAAAAGGAAGAATTCCTTGATGCAAAAAGAAAGAATGACCAAATCTGAATTTTTACAGGTTGTGTTTGATCCTGGAGGTTGGGTTTGTTCGTTCCAATTTCAAGTCAATAAAGCCTTAAGATTCGGGACGAATCTTCTCTAAGAAGGAGGGTATGATGTGAACCCAACCGGGTAAGAATAAAGAAGATGGTGACATGGCTTTAAATGAAGTGAAAGTTGCATTTAAATGCAACTACCAGTTGAAGAGCCATCATTTATCATGGAGGAAGGCCATGTGGGGTGGCCAACATAGTCCTTAATTTGCTGATTTAATTAGTTTTATTTGCTTTCAATAAACTTGTAGTAGTTACAAGACATAAAGTTTAATTTTCTGGTGGTCACGTTTCCTATTCTGGTGGTTACAAGACAAGGTTATAATGTTGTTTATTTGCACTAAAATCTTGTCTAATAGCCGTTAGGGAGGCTTACCTTTTGTGCATGAATCTGGTCCGATTTGAGGCTACATGGAGACCTTCCAACAAGCAAAAGCTGGGCGGCTACATGTGCATGGGAGGATGAGTTATATTCCTTCAATGTTGCGGCCAACAAGTTAGTAAATGGCTGAGTCATAAGCCATTATTTTGTGCAGCCAACATATGCTTTTCATGGCTGAATTATGTGTCATCAAATGGAGGTTATGAAGGTTGTAATTGGCTGAATGAATTGTCATCAAAGTTGCGGCCAACATTAATGAGATGGGGGTTACAAATTGAAGGCAAACTTAACCACAAGGGGGTGTTATGGGCGGGCCACTTCATGGCTGATTCAATAGCCCAATTATTCTATGTTTGGTGGTTACAATTCAAAGGTTAATGCAACCACATGTGCCAAGAAAAGCTGGCTGGATTTTGCGGCCAAATAATCTAGGAATAGGCCTAGTTTTAGCTAGTTAATTTACCACTTTCTTTATTTACTTTTTAGTAAGTTAATTAGGAATGCATGGGAAGTGTGTAACGGTATTTTTGGGAGTATTCTGGGCGTGAAGGTGCAGCGGATTGCATGGCCCTAATTCACCTTGTAAACTCTATAAATACATGTTTCATGCATGCAAGAAAAACTTAGATGTTTTATGCCAAGTTTATCAATATAAGTGAAAGTGATTTTCTCTTTAGTGAAAGTGATTTTCTCTAAATTTCTTGCTAGTCAAGAGTTGAAGATTATCAAAGGTTCTTCACCTTTGTGTGTGTATCTTCAAGGACTTATCTTTCAAGTCTTGAAAGTGTGACGTCCACCTTCTATCATTTATGTGTTTCCAACTTCTTCTACGTTTGTTCAAAAAACCCATTTTCCTATACGTATTACTTGAAATATATGTGTTTTATTTTTCAAGTATTCAAGGATGAATATCAGTTTTTGGCAAGGTTAGAAATTGTTATCCTTCTATCTTATTTTATTTGGTGTTCGAAAATTCCAAGAACAAAAAAAGAAAAGAAAATAGCATAAAGAAGGGTATTGAAAAGAAAAGATAATTGTTTGTCAAGAAAAGAGTTGTTTTATTCATAAAATTTCTAAGGTCCATGAAATATAGAACCTCAAGGTTCATATCATTTCTCAAACAATCATCATTACCAATAATGGCCCTACTGTGAACACCTCACCGTAGGTTGCACCCCCTCGATGGGCCCGTGCAAAGACACCCGTTCCCTCCCACCGTTACCCACCTCTTATAGGATAGGTGAGTCGCATTGTAAAACACTCCCGCTTGGAGTCATGCATCGGATGTCTCCCATCATAGTCTCATTTCACACACTAAGTTCAAATATAAATTCACACCATGCACATGTACAACATCTATCCCAAGAGTCATGATTTAGAGCTCCGCACGATGGGCGCCCCCTCATCAATCCCCTTAGTTGTTACCAAGGATGGCCCTACCGTTAACACACATGGTAGGTTGCACACCCTCGATGGGCCAGTGCAAAGACATCTGCCCCGCAATGATGGCCCCTACCGTTAACACACATAGTTGATTGCACACCCTCGATGGGCCAGTGTAAGAATGTCCACCGTCATGGTCACCACACCCCCTCGATGGGTGATAAGTGTAAATTATATGATAAATTCTTGTATTTTTACTGCACTTATCAAGGGGTTAAAATAGTAATTTATGTCCCAAAATAATCCCTTTTTAATAATAATTGTATTAATTGTGATTATTTGATTTGAATTTGAATTTGATGCCATTTTAATAGAAAATCTGTTAAATTTGCAGATTTATGAGAAGATTTGAATGAGGAAAGAAGATAGCATTATTTGAAGAGAGGATCTGCGAATTTGAAGTTTAAATCAGAGCAAATAAACATAAGATCAACTGCCATTTAAACAAGGATTCTGCGGATAACTTCCTAGTTTAAATTCAAAAGCAAAATAAACACAGAATCAGATCAAAAAGAGGGAAACAAGGAAAGCCAAGCAAACAAGGATAAGATCAGGAAGAGATCAAGTTGTTAAAAGAAGAAACAGAGCAATCAGTTACGCGTCTTGCGCTTCACCTGCGCTTAGCGCAAGTGAAGCGCACAATATCAGGATTTTCTTACTGTTTCCTGCGCTGCAAATGCGCTTAGCGCAGATGAAGCGCAGCTGCACGAATTAGTTTTAAATCTGTTTTTCAGATCTATTTTCAAATCACATTTCTTCCAGATTTAAAATAGTTTTCCTTAGTCTATAATAGGACCCTTTGTAAAGAAGAAAAGGAGGTTAGCAAAGGAGCATTTAAGAAGGAGATTAAAGAGACGACAAAGGCAGAGCTAGGATTGGAGCAAGGTGACAGCTTCTCCATTGGGTTGTAATGGCTACCATGCGTAGCTAAGCGTCTCGATAGGATTGAATGTAGTTGATTCAATCCCCAAAGTGTATGTGAATTCTCGTATTTATTTATGAATCCTTGTTTTATAATATCGGTATTTTTATCTTTACTTAATGCGTAGCTTCCGCCTGTGTTCCAGAGTTATAGGTTAATTTTAGGATTCAGGTGACAGATGTTTCTATAAAATTAACAGCGAGTTTTGGAAAGCCTAGACATAGGACACCTAAAATTCTGATTGGTAAAAGTACTCATAGTAGTTACTATAGAGTTATAGGAGAAAGTGACCATTGAAGAAGAAGTAGGCAATCTCTTCATAGCTGACACTATAGGTCTATAGGGCGAATTGATAGTATTAAACAAACGGAAAGGTAGAGCAATCAAGCCAGGGTAATTTGTCGCCTGTGAGAACCCGCATGAATTATCTTTGAGTGTGTTTACTACATGGTAACTCGGGGTAAAAGCAATATAGTTTGGCTAGGATATTATAAAAATATATTCATAAATAGTATTGGGATTCACATGCATGAAGGGGTGCGATGATACGAAGTTCAATCCTAATCCAAGTAAAGTATTTTATCCTCTCTCAATCGTCTCTTTCTTTTATGCAAATTTACTTTCTTCACAACAAACTCTCAAAGACCATTTTCTACTTGATAATCTTATCACGAATAAATACGAAGCGAACCGTTCCCTGTGGATACGATAACTCATACTTACTATTATACTGCTGAAATTTTGGTGCGCTTGCCAGAATCTCATCAAGTATTTTTGGCGCCGTTGCTGGGGAACGGTGTTTCAATTCGTATAGACTTGGAGGGTCTAATTATCAAGTTGTATATACTCTATCTTAGGATTAGATTTTATATTTATTATTTTTACTTTTTAGGAATTTTAGGAATTTTTTTGTTTATTATTTTTTTATTATTAAAAATTCTCTTCCACACTTACCCTTTTCAAGTTTTCTTGTTTATGATTTTAAGAGGCCAGGTGTCCCCAAATCAGTTACAATTTGATCCAGAAATAGAAAGGACATTAAGGAAGAACAGAAGTATAAACATGAGAAGGAGAAGAAGGATACTTGAGGAAGAACCCAAAAATATGGCAGAAGAACAGATACCAAGAAGAAGGACCTTAGGGGAATATGTCACACATCAAGGACCTCGCTATTTTTCAAGCATTGTCTTACCCACAACTGCGAAGTCCTTGGAGTTGAAGGCTGCTCACCTCAATCTTATCAATGCCAATAAATTTGCAGGATTGGATCATGAGGATCCAAATACACATCTTTCAAACTTTTATGAATTAATAGGCACTATGGGTTTTGAGGAAGGTGATTTAGAATCTGTATACTTACGCTTGTTTCCTTTTTCATTGATAGGAAAAGCTAAGGAGTGGTTAAAGTCGCATCCAAACCAAAGTCTAAAAAGCTGGGATATGGTTGAAGAAAATTTTCTGACAAGATTTTTCCCACCATGGAAACACATACAAGCCAAAACAGATATCTCCACATTTAGACAAGGATCAGATGAACCATTATGTGAAGCTTGGGAAAGATACAAATCTAAGTTGTGCAAATGTCCCAATCATGGCTATGATGACATTGCCCAACTCAACATTTTCTGCAAGGGACTCAGATCTGATTCCAAATCTTTCATAGATGTTGCAGCAGGAGGAACTATCTTATCCGTGGATGCAGGAGCGAGCGATCTTAATCATTGATAACTTTGCTCAGAATGATCAACAAGCTCAGTGTGGACGAGAGCCAGCTCAAGTACAGTAGAAAGGAGTGTTGGAACTCAACAATAGTGATGTTATTCTAGCAGAGAACAAGCTTATCAAGAGACAAATAGAAGCACTCACAGAATAGTTAAAGGCACCTTCTCAACAATTAAAAGATGTCCAATCCCAACCTATCCAAGCCCAACCTTTGATCTGTGACTTTTGCGGAGGTGACCATCCCAATGGTCAATGCTCTTACCAAGAAAACCAAGTCGAACAAGTCAACTTCATGGGTAATTAGGGGAGGCAAGGAAATTTCTCCAACAATAACAATCAGTACTCACAAGGATGGAGGAATAACCAAAACAACTCTGGATGGGGGCAAAATGGAGGGAATAGGCAGACACCATACCAGCAGCAACAACCATCAACGTATGAAAGACTGACCAGGTTGGAAGAGAAGATTGATGTTTTCATACAAGGATTTGACGGATTCAAGAAGAATACGGAAGCATCAATCAAAGCATTAGAAAATCAAGTGGGCCAATTAGCAACAGAGATGGCAGAACACAAGAATGGACACTTCACATCAAACACTCAGACAAATCCAAAGGAGCACTGCAATTTGATTGCTACTGATGGCAATATTACAGAAGAAAATGATGTAGAATAAGGCTTCACATTTGAAGAACAAGTGCCCAAAGAAGAGATTGTCAAGGAGAGTGTTCAACAAGAAGAGAAGTTAGAAGAGATTGTGCAACGAGAAGAAGGCGAACTAGAAGAGGTCTACACCACAGACAAGTCACTTGACCCAGGTAAGTTCATTGTACCTCTTTCTAAAGGTAATCATTACTTATGCTTTATTGGATCTTGGAGCGAAGCATCAACTTGATGCCGCTATCGTATTTTAACAAGTTGGGAATTTTGAAGGTCAAGCCTGCCAACGTAAAGTTACAACTCGCAAACAAGTCCACACAAAGCCGATATGGGAAGGTTGAAGATTTACCAATTAAAGTGGACAAGTTTGTGTATTTGTTGACTTTTACATTGCAGAAACAGAAGAGGAAGATACTGATGTCCCCTTAATTTTGGGGAGACCCTTTATGAAATCTGCCAAGGCAATTGTGGATGTTGATCAGGAAAAATATCAATTGAGCTCTAAAGATGAGAGAATTGTCTTTCACATTGACAGAGGAATCCCCAAATTACAGAAAACTCCAGAAGAATTAAAAATGGATCCTACTGATGGGATCTATAAATTTAAATCTAATCTCAGCTGCCAAAGGTAAGAAAGAAAGAAGCTCCCCCAGATATCGTGGAGCAAAAGAAGAAAAAGGTTTCTGGATTTCTGAGGAAACCAAGAATGAGAGTTAAGCAACCTGAAAGCATGTTGGAGTTCATATTTAAAAAAGAGAAAAAGGGCAGCATCAAAAGAAGAAGCTAGTGAAGACAGTGATGATGAGAAAATAAGAAATTGACATGGAGGATGGGAACTAAAAGGAAGAACTGGAACAGAGTCAACCATCATCCTCCAATTGAGGCCACCATAAATTTCTAAGTAACCAGGCGTCGAGCTATCAGATGTTAAACAAGCGCTTCCTGGGAGGCAACCCAGCATTTTTTGTTTTAATTTTTCTTTCTTTTTATTTTTGATTTGTTTGTTTAGAGTCAATGCCTATGTATAATAGGGAATTGTTGAGAATTGGATTAATTTTAATGAGTAAAGGATGAAAAAAATTGGAGTTAGGAAGAAGTAGAAAACAGAAAATAGAATTTTAATTCTGTTTTCTGCGCTTCAACCTCGCTTAGCGCAGGTGAAGCGCAAAATTCAAAAATTAGTCTCTGTTTTCTGCGCTTTACTCTCGTTAAGCGAAAGTAAAGTGCAGAAATATCAAATTACTCTCTATTTTCTACGCTTCACCTACACTTAGCGTAGGTGAAGCGCAGCGGCACGCTTCATATTCTTAAGAAGTATGCGTTGCACCCTCGCTAAGCAAGAATGCAGCGCAAACGTGCGTTGCACCAATAAGTTTGAAATTTGAAAGAGGAAAGGTCATTTCAACCTTTCCTCGCTTCTTGAACTTCCATTTTCTCTGAAACCTCAACCTTTACTCTGATCTTTTCACTCCCATTTCCACTTCATTCCAATTTCTGAGGATACACCAGGAAACAAAGCATTCTAAGGAGCATCTAATGAACGAGGACCAGGGCCGGAAGCATCCTCCATGTGAGTGAGGCAAGTCTCCAACACACGAAGCGCTCACCCACATACATCTTAAAGCTATGAATCTCATCTATAATGTTCGTGAGAAAATCAAGAGACGCATCCCGATGTGGAGGAGAAGGAGTACGCTCATCAACATTCATTGAATCGCGTTTTCAAACCCAGTAACTATCAACCTTGTGATATCCAAAAGAATTAACTGCGAAAGCTCCAATAGCACTACTCCGCTTGACTGGAAGCATGTTTTCATTTGCAAGAGGAACATTGAAATGCTCCGAAAATAAAGTGATCAAATGGGCATATGGGGTGGAGCATTAGCATGCAAAGCCTTGTTCATCCTATGACGAATCAAATGAGCCCAATTGACCTCTCTCTACCAGTTATCAATGCCCACATGACAATAAGATCCTCTTCTGAAGCTTGGGCTAAATTTGTGGCCTGAGGAAGCAAAATTCGAACAATGATGTAATGCATAATGCGACAATCAAATTTAAATGATCCCGCAAGAAAACGTCTATCTAAATCAACATTGTCATTACTTAACATCTTACGAGCATTTTGTGAATTGTACTCTAACTCCCATTCATCAACTATAGTCCCCTCAAAGAATGCTCCTTCACTACTGAGGTGTGTCAAATTATAAAAGAGAGACTGGTCTATCACCATTGGAATTCGCTTAACCTTACTGTAGAGAACACCCTCTTTAATCTCCAAATTACTATAGAACATCCTAACCAATTCAGGATAGATTGGTGCTTTCAAAGTCATGAAATCTAACAATCCAAAGGTCCTAAAAGTTTCATAGCAATCAAATGCCTCAACATCAAAGAATTCTCTATTTAGGTACTTAGGTTCTATAATGCTACGGGTCAAAAATAACGATGAGTACCTATTTCGTTGTCGGTTGCTAGAAAATAGAGCAAGCAAAGGAGACGGATTAGAAGGTGTCGGAGGATCATCGGAGTTCCCCCTACTAGATTGATGAGCGGAAGAGCATTTCGTCCTCTTGTTCGATTCCTCCATTTGAGACGACGATTGAAGAAATCAATCAATTAGATTGATAGAGAATGAAGAGAGGAAGAATTTGGGAGTTGTGGGAGGTGATTTGGTGGTGATTTGAGAAAGTTGTGGTGATTTGAAGGTTTTGGGGTTAGGGTTCGCGAAGAGAGAAGGAGAGAAAGAAACGGTTCTCTGCAATTGAAATGAATCCAGTATTTATAGAATACACAGTCTGGTAATCGGTTATGCCTTGTGGTAATCGACTACCATGTTTCCAGGTAAGTTACAACCGTCGCAGGTAATCGATTACGTACATACTGTAATCGATTACGTAGGCAACTGCTCTCAGGTAATCGATTACAACTGTTCTGTAATCGTTTACACACATTGATGTTCTCAGGTAATCAATTACAGATACTGTAGCTCTCAGGAAATCGATTACTACGCATTGGTAATCGATTACTACCAACCCAGAATTCACATATTCGTTTCCAAACTCTCTGGTAATCGATTACGGATACCTTGTATTCGATTACAACCAAAAAAAATTTTATTTCTAAAAGTATTTAGGAATCTAAGTTTGAAAAATCTAATATTCCTAATTCTCTCCTAATTGTAAAGAAATTTTCTTTGGGTAATGGTTTGGTAAAAATATCTGCGAGTTGTTGCTTAGTCTCTACAAATTCTAGGATACAATCTCCTTTTTGTTCATGATCTCTAAGAAAATGATGCCTAATATCAATGTGTTTGGTTCTAGAATGTAAGAAAAGATTCTTAGATAATTGAATGGCACTTGTATTTTCATAGCGAATAGGAATATGATCTATATTTAAGCCATAGTCTGATAGTTGTTGTTTCATCCAAAGAATTTGAGCACAACAACTGCCAGCAACAATATATGCTGCTTCCGCAGTCGATAGAGCAACACTATTTTGCTTTTTACTATTCCATGACACTAAAGCAATATATTCTGCTTCTGCAGGTCGATAGAGCAACACTATTTTGCTCTGATACCACTTGTTCGATCAAGCGCTTACCACTAGGCCAAAAACTAAAGCTGTTAGCAAGGGCACAACTTTATTTCCTTAGGATTCACAGAGCCGCATTTAGTTTAAGGGGTTGCGTCCATTATAGACGCCATGGGTTGGGATGTTAAGCCCATCGAATCCTAAGGGTGACGCTGACAATTAAAGCCAACAATCTCCCCCCAGTGTTAGCCAGGGGATTCGAACCCATGACCTTGCTCAGATACCACTTGTACTTTTTCTATCAGTTTTGCATCCCGAAAAATCTGAGTCAGAGTATCCTATTAGATTAAAAGGCATGTTTTTAGGATACCATAAGCCTAAGTTGATAGTTCCTAATAAGTATCTCATTATCCTTTTTACATCACTTAAATGATATTCTTTTGAGTTTGACTGATATCTAGCACACAAGCATACACTAAACATGATATTTGGTCTACTTGTTGATAATAGAGAAGAGATCTAATCATACCTCGATATCGTTTATATCTATGGACTTCCCATTTTCATCCTTATCCAAATAGCAAGCAGTGCTCATAGGGGTGGCCATTTGTTTAGCGTTTTCCATTCCAAATCTTTTGAGTAGTTCCTTGCAATATTTGCTTTGGTTGATGAAGATACCATTTTTGGTTTTTCTAATTTGCAATCCAAGGAAGAAATTCAACTCTCCCATCATAGACATTTCAAATTCGCTTTGCATGTCATTAGAAAATTCCTTGCACAAATTATCATTAGTAGCCCCAAAAATAATATCATCAACGTATATTTGAACTAAAAGAATGTCATGCATTTTTCTTTTAATAAAAAGTGTTGTATCGACCTTTCCTCTTGTAAATCCTTTTTCTAATAGAAATTTGCTTAATCTTTCATACCAAGCCCTAGGTGCTTGTTTCAATCCATAGAGGGCGTTTTTTAATTTCAAAACATCATTAGGCATATCTACATTTTCAAATCCAGGAGGTTGTTCAACATACACTTCTTCTTTAATAAAACCATTAAGAAATGCACTTTTGACATCCATTTGATATAATTTGAAATCCATTATAGAAGCATATGCAAGTAACATCCTAATAGCTTCTAGTCTTGCTACAGGTGCATAAGTTTCTTCATAATCTATTCCTTCTTCTTGATTATATCCTTTGGCCACTAACCTGGCTTTGTTTCTAACAACTATACCATGTTCATCCAACTTATTTTTAAATACCCATTTTGTTCCTATAATTGGATGATCACTTGGTCTAACAACTAAGTCCCATACATGATTTCTTTCAAATTGATTTAACTCTTCTTGCATAGCAATAATCCAGTGTTCATCTTTTAAGGCTTCATCAATATTTTTGACTTCAATTTTAGAAAAAAAATCCATATTGTTACATATGTCTTTAAAAGAGTGTCTAGTTGTTACCCCCTTTTGAAATATCTCCTATGATGTTATCAAGAGGATGATCTCTTAAAGTTCTCCACTCTCTTGGAAGATCCATGTTTGTTTGGTTTTCTTTTATTGTAGAATCTTCTATGTTTTCCTTTTCTTTATCCTTGTGAACTTCTTCATGTATGTGAGTATTTTCTAAATTTTCTATAATATCATCAATTGTATCTTTCTTGGATAAAACATGTTGGTCTCATAAAAAACTACATGTATTGATTCTTCTATTGTCATAGTTCTTTTGTTGTATACTCCATAGGTTTTACCATTCAAAGAATATCCAAGAAATATGCCCTCATCTGATTTAGCATCAAATTTTCCCAAGTTATCTTTTCCATTATTTAGTATAAAACATTTGCATCCAAAGATTTGAATATGTGAGATATTTGGTTTTCTACCATTGAATAGTTCATAGGGTGTTTTCTTTAAAATGATTCTAATCAGTGCCCTATTCATAGTGTAACAAGCAGTGCTAACTGCTTCTGCCCAAAAATATTTTGGAACATTTGAATCATTAAGCATGATTCTTGCTAATTCTTCTAGTGACCTATTTTTCCTTTCAACTACTCCATTTTGTTGAGGAGTTCTAGGTGCAGAAAAATTATGTTCTATTCCATTTTCATCACAAAATAAATCAAAGTTTTATTTTCAAATTCACCTCCATGGTCACTTCTAATGGATTCTATTTTAATATCTTTCTTATTTTGAATAATTTTTGCAAACTTCTTAAAGGCATGAAATGCATCACTTTTATTTGTGAGAAATAAAGTCCATGCAAATATAGAAAAATCATCTACTATAACAAGAGCATAATAACTCCCACCAAAACTCATAGTTCTAGAGGGACCAAAAAGATCCATATGCAAAAGTGGTAAAGGCCTAGAAGTTGTTACTATGTTCTTTGGTTTAAAAGAGACTCTTACTTGTTTACCCTTTTGACAAGCATCACAAAGTTTGTCTTTTTCAAATTTTATTTTAGGTAAACCAATTACTAGGTCTTTTTAAATTAATTTATTTAAATGATCCATATTTATATGAGTTATCATTTTATGCCACAACCAAGATTCATCATTTTTACTAAGATGACATTGGACATAATTTGTAGTGTTATCTAACTTTATCTTATACACATTATTTATTCTATATCCTATATTCTTAATATTTTTTATCATGTTTGGATTCAATGAAACAATTTTGTGAATCAAAAGATACTAACAAGTCTTTATCAAATAATTGACTAACACTAAGCAAATTATGCTTAAGACCATCAACAACTAAGACATTTTCTATGGAAGTTGAGAGATTTGTACCTATTTTTCTGACTCCCAAAATTTTACCTTTGTTGTTATCTTCATAGGTAACATGTCCACTGTTTTTGGGAATGATATCAATAAGCTTTGAAATATACCCCGTCATGTGCTTGGAGCATCCACTATCGATGTACCAAGTTTGCCTCATGGATTCCTTCAAATCACAAAATTATTTATTTTAGGTACCCAAACTTTCTTTGGGTCCATAGTGTTAGTGTTAACTAAGTGTAACACCCACAATTTCCCCTACCAGTATATAAATAAGATAGAGAAAGTTTAAAAAAAATTAATGATGAGGTATTTAGGAACTATTGATAAACAATCAAATTTATATTTTTGAAATTATCCAACCATAAGTATAAATAAAATTTTCTAGAGAGGTGTTTGAGAAAATGACCTAAGATACCCTTAGTAATTATACGGTTAAGGAAAATATAGATTTAATTATGAAAAATAGCAAAAACTTAAAGTGATCTATATTTTTAGTCAAAATAGTCTTAATATAATTAATAATGAATTTTATAAATTTATTTAGAATTTTCTGGCATTTTTGGGCAAAAAGACCAGAATGCCCCTGATTAGCAGTGTAACCCTAACCAACATATGAAAATTTGTGGAATAATATGGACAATATACTTGACTTTAAAAGCAGATTAAGAATGATATTTATAACTTTATAGAATTTTTTGTGTGTAAAATCATAATTTTCTATCTGCTTACTCTTATTAAAAAAATTGACTGTTGTGTGCAAAAGCTGGAAAAATTGGGAAATAAGAAAGTATAAGTGAGAAGTGAGTTCTAATCACATTTTTAGGCTTAAAATTGGTTAGAACAATTATAGGATTTTTTTCTAGAATTTATGGGTAATTCTGATGTGAAATTACCATTTTAGCTCTACTCTTTTTGGAACCGGGCCCGAATACTCTTGATCCAGGCCAGAAAAATCTGCAGCATCTTTCCTTTTCCTTCTCCCAAGGTCGTGTGTAAGGTATACGGGTGCATGTAGATAGCTTTTCCAACACACTTTCTCAAGCCAAAAGTCAAAAAGAAATGACATAAAGCTTTAAGTGTCATGAAAACATCAACACTTGTCCATTTCTTCCTTCCACCTTACATGCAAAAAAAAATTATTTCCTTTCTCCATTCCTCCCAAGAGGCCGTGAACCCCTCCCTCTCCATCCTCTCCATTCTCTCCAAAAATCCTCTATTTTTCCTTCACATTTCAAGAGAAAGGTTCCATCTTTGAACCTTGATCTTCAAATTTTAGCTTCCAACCTTGTAGAAACTTATTTTGGTGATCAAAAGGAACTCAAAGAAGGAGTTGTTTGGGGTTTGTTGCTGCATCATTTCAAGAAGAGATTTCCTTAGGTAAAGGGGGGGGAGAACCTTGAACTCTTGTAGGATTGGTGACTAGAGTTAAGGATTACCCTTGATCCGTGTCCCTATCCCTTTTTCTTTTGTAAAAATGAATTTTTGGAACCTATTTCCTTGAGGAAATGGTTCGGTTGTTTGCATGTACGTGGTTTGTATGTGTGTTTTAGAAATTTTTATGATGCTTGAAATGTGCTTGTTTGGTGATTTTGGATGCATGCAAGTTATGAAATTGGTTGGGAAGAAATTTTTCTCGTTTTTACATAGAGTTATGACTGTAAAATAGTGACAGCAGATTTGTTCACCGTTGGATCGGGCTGAAATTTCGACAGCTGGTTCGGGACATCTGGTTCTTCATTTGCACGGTTGGATCGCTGATACGAAGTCTGGGTTGGGAGATATTTGGTTCGCACAGTAGCTGTATATTTAGGGTTTTATTTATGAAATTGCTTGATTAATGTGCTTGTGGATGATCATGCTTGAGCTTGGTAATTTTTTGAAATTGTTAGAATTGATAATTCTTGATGAACATTCATACTGTTTATCTTGTGTTCTTGGTGTTCTTGAACACATTCATGAGAAACTCATGAAAAGATTTGGTTTCATCTTGTTTTGGGCATGAGAAAAATGTTAAAGTGTTTATGGGCCCTAGTGGCCCAATAAGCTAAAAAGTATAACCATTTAAAGTGGTAACTAAATTAAATGAGAACAAATTTTTGGTAATTCCTACAAACTAAATTCGGGTACAAAAATAAACATAATTAAAAGTCACCCTAAAATCCATAATATTGGATGGTAATGTGAAAAATTGGACCCCTATGGGTTACCTAACCATTGGGCCTTTAGTTTAGGCCCAATGTCTTCAAAAAAGTCAAAGATTCATCACATAAGTCAACCAAAAATATTTTATGGACTTGGGCTTAGGTTAGAGTTGGGCTTCAACTCTAATCCAACCTATCAAGACTAAAACTTAGAAATTAATTAGTGGGCTTGTGTTGACTCAAAAAAAAATTAGTGGGCTTGTAATCCCAACTTGTCAAAGTTGATTAATCCAATCTACTTAAGTTAATCAAGTAAAAGAGTAATTAATTAAGACTAAAGTTAATTAACCTTAATGAAGGTTTACTTTAATCTTAATCATTAATTACTAATGAATATTAATCAAGTAATTAAGACTTAACTGTGATTAAGAACTAATTAATTATGATTAACCTTAATCAATTATAATTAAAAGCTTAATCCAAGATTAAGGAAGAGATTAAGGGATAATTAGGAATCATTAGGATCTTAAGTAAAGATTAAGACTTAATAAAGGAGAATTAGGATTAATTATAGTCTAATTAAGGAAGATTAATCATGATTAAAGGATAAACCTAATCCTAATTATGTAGGAACACAGGGAAACACTAGAAGGAGGGGTTGAATAGTGTTTCTAAATATTTTAAGAAGCTTTTCGAAAACAGATTTACAAAACAGACTTTCAGACAGGTTGCTAGTGGGCTGTCTGAAGTTGATTTCAGACTGCTTTAAAATGGTTCTAAAAGAAGTTTCTTATTTTTAAAATATTAGATTAAATATTCAGTCCCCTTAATTAGTTTAAAACTGAAATGACAAAGATAAGGGAAAGAGAAACTTAGCCACAAAATTTATCCTGGTTCACTCACTACCACTTGTGAGCTACGTCCAGTCCCAATGCCAACTAGCACTTGGATTTTCTCTTAATCTTGCAAGATTACAAGTATTCTTTTCTAACAAGCCTCTTCAGGCTCTACAACCAAGTATTCTTTTACAGACAAGCCTCTTCAGGCTCAACAACACAAGTATTCTTTTTCAGACAAGCCTCTCCAGGCTCAAAAGCAAATACAAATGAGAGAAATGCTTAAGCTCACAAACTATATCAGTTTTGAGACTTAAACAGCTACAGATTGTACAGAGATTACTGAGGTATGCTCAGAATAAAAATTTGTGTGTACAAAAATGATAAAGTCTATCAGAGTGTTGCAAGCGAAAAACTTGCAGAGTTTCTGTTCTTTTTCTATGCTTCTCTCTCTCTTCAGGTCTTCAAATGAGGGGGTATTTATAACCAAATGATTGAATCATTGAAGACTCTCAGGTTTGTGAAATCCATGCTAGCCGTTGTGAGACAGCTGTTGCAGTACAGAATATTCTCTGACATATTCTGATATTCCCTGACAATTTCTGACATTTTTACAAGGTTTGCTCCTGCCAAAAAGGTGCTCTTTATTGCTGCTGCAATTGCTGCGTAGCAGAGGACACGTTGTGACAGAGCGCGTGCTTGAATTGCATTGCACAGGTGCCAGCTGTTGTAACAGAGAACATGCGTGAAAAACGTGTAGAGGTACATGGATTATCACAGCTTCAGACAAGAGATGCCATGTCATCAAAAGCTTTCAGACGGCTTTGATGCTTCAGACGGGTTGATCATCTTCAGACAGCATCAGCTTCTTCAGACGGGTACAACACTTAGTCTTATAAAGTAGGCTTCTTGCTGAAAATCATAGATAAACATTTAGACAATTGTATCTTATGAGAAACAGCTTAAGTTGAATTTGTTGATCATTAAAACTTAGAGAAATTTCAGTCTTTAAAACATCATAAACCTCTTTATGATATTTTTGAGACTCAACATTCTCCCCCTTTTTAATGATGACAAATTTAACTTAAATCTGCAAAATTGAGAGATTAAGATTTAGCTCCCCCTGGGACAAATATATTCTTTTAGATGCTTTTATATAGAATTTTCTCAGAAGTTCAGACAACTTTGGACTGTTTCATGTACTCCCCCTGAATCCTGTAATCACTCCAGATTTTGTTAGATTTAATACTCCCCCTTTTGTCATCAATCAAAAGGGAATTATAGAGCAATATCAGTAACAGAGCAATAAAACAAACATGATTGTGAAGTAAAGATAAAGTAAAAACAAGTATCAGAACAAAGACCACATGAGATGGATTGAAGGCACTGATTGTATTAAAGTGATGTAAGGATTAAACAGATAATCAGCACTTGAAAAAGAAAAATGAACATAAGACAATGGCAATAAATTAGTCCTTCTTCTTCAGCAGGGCTTCAGACAGAAAGGAGATCAGTTCTTCCTTGGCCTTGTCTATGGCAGCTTCAATAGAAGATTTCAACTCTTGTTGCCCACTTCTTATCAGCTGCTGTTCATGAAGAATTTCTTGCTGATTCTGAATAACTTTTTGAGCCTTCTTTTCTGAGACAGCACATCTTCTTTCAGATTCTTCACATCTCTTCTCAAGTGCCTTGACCTTGGATTTTAGTTTCTGGTTTTCTTCAAACAGGTCAGGTTCAGACTCAACTAGGATGAGCTGAAGGTAGGGACATACAAATCTCAAAACTCCAAAACCAGGCTGTAAGCCATATTCTGAAGGATTGTAGACTGGACAGAAAAAGGTCCCAACATACTTCAGAAGCACCCAAGCTTGGTTAAATGAATCTGCCTGTGGGGGAAAGTGATCTCTTAAGAAATGGTACTGAACATTTGTGAAGTGTCCAACACCCATTACAGACTCAGCATCAGGATCACTACACCCAAAAGAAGACCCAGCAGCTTCTCTGATCTTCCAGTAAGACTCCCACATCCAATTTTCAAACAGGTGATTCAAGCCTCCTCCTTCTGATATGATGAACTCAGGAAGTCCTTCCCATTCTGAAGCAGTCATGGCTTCAGACAGGGGTGCTGATACATAATAGACCTTATGACCCTTCAATTTTTCATCTTGACCTTCTTTGAGGGGATACCTAGGAACAATCCTATCAGGTTTCACCAAGATTTTGGTTGAGGGCCTGATTGAACTGGTTCTAGGAGGCCTGTAGCCCATCATTCCAACTCCTCTAGCCAAGTCTCTTTGGAACAACTCAGCTTCAGTGTTCAACATCCTTACCATGAGCCATTCTTCATTGTTCAACTTCCATGAGTCTTCAGAGAATGGATTGATAAGATCCCATGTATGATTAGGAGGGACAACACCCTTCCTTATCTTCTCCAAACCATCAGCATTGTTGGAGTACAAAGCCCTTTCATCAGACACAGTCTTCTTAGTGAGATCATGATGAAGTGAGACAGCAGGGGCTGTTCTAAAGTGATGCAGCTCTTCAGACAAATGCTGGAATTTTGGCAAAGGACAAGAGCCAAAGGAGGTTCTTGTCAGTCTCTTGCATAAGGCTGCAATCTCAGCTGAAAGGTTGAATTGATGAACAGATGAAGGTGGTGAGGGAGGTAAAGGTGTGATAGGTGGAGATGATGATGGTGAGGAAGGTGATGAAGGTGAAGGTAATGAGCTATTAGATAGCTGTATGTACAGAGGTGAGGGGGGTTTGGATGGCAAAGATGTGGGTTCAAGTACTTGGTTTTCTTGAGATGCAGGGGGTTCAGACAACAGGTTTTCTGATGGTATGATAGGTTCAGAGGGTAATGCAATTAGCTGTAAGGTTGGTAAAGATTGGAAAGTAGGTGGAGAAGGTTGTTTTTCTGGTGAGGTGGGTTTAGATAAGGGTTGAGGTTGCTTGTCTGGTGATGAAGGGGGTGAAGGAGTTACATTATCAAATCTCACCTTGATCCTTTTGTAAGGTTTGGGAGCAGCAACATCTTGAGCTTTAGCAGCTCTTTCTTTTTCTTCCTTATCCTTGGCTTCCTTATCCTCCCTTTCTCTTTCTTCAGTGGAAAGAGCCCTTCTTCTCTTGAAGTATTGATTAGCCTTTACAAACTTTTGATACCTTCCAGCAATGTCTGCTTCTTCTAGGTGAGAAGCAGTACTTCTGGTAATCCTAACTTCAAACACTGTCTGAAGTAGTTTACCCTTCTTCTTTTTCCATTGAGGTGCACTTGACCTCTTTCTTTTCTTTGAGGCTTCAGCAATGGCTGCTTGCTTGTCATCCTCAGCATATGCAAGTTGTGAGGCTATTGCAAGAGCTCTGTCAGTTCTCTCTTGCTCTTCTTTCAGTTCTAACTCTTCTTGTTCAATGGCAGTAGCCAAAGCAGCAACCTGAATCAGTTCAGGGTCAGAGGAGCATGCAGCAAGAGGTTGAGCAACAACTGCATCAATATCCACAGCTTCTTCAGCCTGTCCTTCCATTATAGAAGTAGGCTTTGAAGATTGTGTTGGTTCAGACACCTGACCCACAATTTCAGACAACCTTTGTGAGGGTTTCTGAACAGGTTCGGATGCTTGAAGCTGTACAGATGCAGAAGCTATCTTAGCTGAGCTTCTCACAGGTAGCTTCTTCAGCTTAGGTTGAGGAGACGCCTTTGAGGGCTTGAACTCATGTCTTCTGATATCTCCTTTTAGTTCATTTTCAAGAATCTGCACAGTGGAACTTCTCCTCTGAGCTTTCTCCATCAACAAACTTTCTTTCATGGTTGGAGAGGGAGGCCTTGGAGTCAGCTTGATCTTCATGCTCTTCAGATTTGATTCACCAAACATAGGGATTGAGTGGTGATCAAAGAGTTGGTGAACTGGAACTTTAAAATGTAACAACACCTTAGTGATGATGGTGTTGTGAGGAAAACTTCCAGCAGAGTCTCTCAACCTCTTCTGAAGGTGGTACATGATGATATTTGGAAGATTTATCTTCTGCTTCTTCAGAAGGTGAATGAGGCAGAATCTCTCCAGTTCAGACACATGGTTTCTGCTGCCACTTTTAGGGATTACAGAATTCCCTAAGATAGCATGCAGAACCCTAGCCTTGTCTGACATATTCTTAGCATCCAGACTAGCAGGAGAGGGAGTTCCATACAAAAACTCAGTAAAATGCTTCTGACCTCCATTTCTTGATTCTCCAGCCAGGAGAGAAGACAGCAACCTTCAGTCTTGACAACCACAGACATGGCCAAGATGTCTTCATCAATAAAGATTGACGTACCAAGCACAGTAGCCCTGATGGTGGTGTAGATGCCTTGAGGGTTAGGGATTCCCCTGGCTGTGGCCCAGAAATCAAGTATACTCTGCTCATGCCAATGTGAATGATTTTTGTTGAAGTATTCAAGCCACCCAGCTGCTTGAAATTCTGCATGAAGATCCATTCCTAGTGCTTCAAGCTCTTCCAGAAAGACACCCTTGGTCTTCACAATATTATCAGCTCCAGATTTCTTTGGTGCCATTGTTGAAGGTTGGAAAGAACTTGAGAGAGAAAATGCTTTCTTGAAGATGAAGAATATCAAAGGTTCTGAGAGGGTAGAGAGCTGTAACGTACCAAAGTCTCACTGCCTTACAGTACTTATAGACCTCTGAGGCAATGATGGCAGAAACTGGCTGCGCAGACATAGGGTAACGTGCAAAGTGGATTTAAACCGTCCCTTTATTGCCACGTCATTTGTTCATTTCAGACAAGTGAAAGATTTCAGACATCCAGTTAATTTCAGACGACCAAAACTTCAGACAGGTCACATGTTTCAGACAGGCTGAAGTTTCAGACACATCATTTTCATACACACTTACAATGCATGAATGTTCAGTTTATCTCTGATGAACTTAAATCTATCTTCAGTTAGAGGTTTTGTGAATATATCAGCCCATTGATGCTCTGTATCAATGAACTGAATATCAAAAACACCTTTCTGAACATAGTCTCTAATGAAATGATGTTTGATTTCTATATGTTTAGCCCTAGAATGTTGAATGGGATTTTTAGATAGATTAATGGCACTGGTATTATCACATAACACAGGTATAATAGATATTGCAATATTAAAATCTTCAAG